>VYZR01116521.1:41674-57046 GCA_013400675.1 Oxylabes madagascariensis | reverse complement strand
AGTGTAAATGTGCTGTGAAATATGTCTGCCACATAAATGTTCCTTTTCTTTTTACCCTTCATTAGGACATTGTGATTTATAATGACCGGCTGTTCCGGATTGTGTCAATTGCTCCGGAATGGTGGCATTACTCTTTGGATTGAAGCACAGGACAGGTACTGGCAATACAAAGCACATTTGGCTTGGCAAACATTGCTGAAGAATAGCTGTGTCCTCCTTTGGGATGGAGCAGCAAGACTGGAGGGAAGATTTAAGCTGTCCTCTCAGTTTTGGACTATTCCAGTAAACTTTTTGTGATAAGACTGTAATCTGTTCCAGGGAAAGGCTTGGAAGAGGCAGAAGAGAGTTTGTTTTGGCAACTTAAGGATGGATATCCCCTAAAAGATTCAAAAACATTCCTGGAAAGGCACACTGTGCTGAATGGAGGAAGCAGAGACCTCTCTAAGCCCCTCTATCCCTCTCCTACAAAGACCTGTGTTAGGAGCAGCACAAGGCATTTAGGCTTCTGCAGAGTAAAGCAATGACAGGCTTGCAGATGGAGAGCACTAAAAAGTTTTCTTGCATTTTGGATTGAAAGGGAAAGGTAGCTGCAAGCCAATTCCACTAGTGGAGCTTCAGAGCAGCTGCTCATAACCAGCAGCACAGCCTGAGAGGTGAGGACCTCTGCAATCTGGTAGTGGCACTGCTCAGCTTCCCGCTGCAAGGACCAGAATTCCGCTTTCGGGAATCTAATCTTCCTTTTCTGCAGCTAATTCTGTAGCTGTCATGTTTTGATGGTAATGAATTGAGATGGCAACCAGTACCTTGGTCAAAAAGGGACAAAAATGTTGAGAGGAGCCAGTTCTGATGAGCGCTGTGTGAAGGATGAGGAAGGCCTGGGTCGTTAGTGATGACTGATGCTAGAGCAGAAGCATATAAATGATATAATGAAGTAATATATTAGGGCACAATATGAAGCCCCTCTCGACCTGGGAAATGTATCACCAATCAAATTTCTTTTCTCTTGAAGGTCTTCTCTTAACCTTGCAAGGAGGGCTTGATGGGAATTTCTGTCAAGTCTCCACTTGCTTAAATGTCACTGGATGTTTTAATTTACAGGCATTATCAGCCTGGGAGTGGTAATGGTCTGGCTGTTAGTGGAAAAGAAAGCTTGTTATCAATATTAGACTCTTTTGGGAGCATAGGTTTCTTTGATTTGGTTTCCTTTAGAAGAATAATTCTGAGATATTTAGAGAAACACAACACAAGGTCATGATGAATTTCAACACAATTATTTCATGATTTAAGACAGCGGGAGAGTCTAATGTGGAGCCCATTTCACTTTGTTTTCTTGAATAAAAATGAACTGTTGAGAGGAGCAGGCTGAAGTTTCTGATGGCTCCTGTAAATCATGTCAGCTGTCAATGGCACACAGCAGCTTTCAAAGGAGAATATCAGCTGCTTTTTGTACTTGTTTAACTATTAAAATAAAGTCCTGCTGGCTCTGAGTGGAAGCTGTCCTGAAGTATTTATATGCCCTTTCGTGGCTTTATCACCATCCATGCTGCCTTCCTAGGAGGATTAAGCTAGAGGAAAGGGGATATTTTTCCTGTCTTGGTTTGTCAGGGACAGGAGGGCTTGGCCCAGGTACCACACTCGATGCAGTCAGTGGCCACCTTCAGATGCCTCTGGCCATGTCCTTGGGGAGCCCTGCAGAGGGGTGGCTGTGCCTGAATTCAGCAGCCAGGCTGGGACTCAGATGCTGCGCAATGTGTTTCAGATGTCTGTCACAGTGTCTGACAGTCGTTTCGTGTCTGTCTTCCTGCTCACATGCAAAGTTCTCTGCTTCTTCATTCACTCAGTGTCGCTGTTGAGCATCAAACAACGACACAGACTCTCGATCTGAGGGCTCGAAAAGGTGAACCTTTATTTTTGAGATGTGACTCTCTTATATAGTATTTTACACAGACCGATTTGATTGGTGAAACAAAGGCAAACCTCCTCAATCACATTGGTCAAACCAGATGTTCGTCTCTGACGAAGAAACCTCTCCTGTGAGAAAGAATGGATAAACATAGATACAATTACAAAAACATTTCTCTTGTTTACTCTCTGTAATTTCCCAAAAACCAAAACATTAAACTAGGGCTACAACTCAGTATTTTTAGCAGTTAGCTTAGATCATTCCAAGCATCAAACTGCCAGGAGAAGGCATTTGTTGCCTCTCCTCATGACTTGGAATTTTCTTGTGGACTACTATGCTCCATTTGACATTTTTGACATACTGGATAACTATGTATTAAGATACAGCATCCTAACATTGTAAATACTTAGCTTCTTTTAGCTTCCTTTGGTATATTTGATCTTAATGTATTATTTAGCTGCTAAGTTTCACTTTATCTGCCTGTTTTTGTTGCATTAAGGCCACCGGCTTTCATGAAGCTGGTGTCTTATTTTTGGTATGTTGCATAATCTACGGAATTTAGTCTATTTAAAAATTGATACAGCATAAAAAACTATCTTGTGCACATAATAACTTAGAGTAGAAAATGAGGTGCAAGTTTGGTACACAGATTCTAAATTATTTACATTTTCCATAAAAAGGAGTGTAGAAAAAAAAATCCTGCTTGTAACTTTCTCCTCTGAGTTTACCATTCTTCTGTCTTCATCCCATTTTGCTTGCCTTACCTCATTGGAACAATCAAATATTAAATCTAGATGAGGGTAAGGATTTGTATTTTACATTATAATTCACTTAATATTTTAATTTTCTGTCCTTTTGAACCAAGCATCATCTTTAAAGAGCTGTGTTGTAGATGGGTTAAGGAGTCACTGAAGAATAGCAGGAGCCTATTCTCAGTCTGGTTGTTTCATCACTACAGAGCTGAAGGGGACAAGTTTGGGCTATGAACCATTTTTGGAAACACAATCTGTATTTTCAACAGGAAAAACAAAAATACTGACAACAAAAATCTGATCTTGTCTCAGTAGATGTGTTTCTTTCATTAGGAGCCAGAGGACTCCAGGTGTCCTCTGTCCTCAGTTTTATTTAAGTCAAAAAACAGTTTGAGAAACATATGTTGATTGCAATAATTGATTGCAATAATGATGTCAGATTGCCTTTTACTTGGTTTTGTGGGGGTTTTTTTGCACTCAAGAATTTTATTACAAACTTAGCTAGGTCTGTGTACTGGAGCTTGTTGGTGCCCTTTTTTTCCCCTGCAGCTGGTAAATCTATGTACCATCAAAAACTTCCAGTGTAGGCTAAAATATGTTTTAATCATCCTTCAGTAACAAATTCATGAATATCTTGAGCCTACCCTTCACTGTTAATAATGTAAAATTTCCTAAAGAACTAATAATGAGCTGATAGGTTTCAGGGAAATATGTTTTATTTAGAGAGATTTGTTTAGAGAAATCTTTTTTCTGGCCAAGTCAGATCAAACATGCTGTGAATAGCAGGAAGTTTGATCTAGGAGCTGATGTGCTCTTTTATTTATAAAATGCTTGCTTTGGGGATGTTTCAGAAGACAGGTGTAAGATGGAGAATAACGTATATATGTTCAATATTGGTTTAAGTTTTTTTTCTTGATTGAATAAGTTATATGACTAGATTTTCCTTTTATTAGCTGTCTTTTTTCTTTCACATAAAGTGTAGGTAATGTCACATCTGTATAAATCAATATAACAATGGCATTATGTATATTATTATTTAGCCATTGCTCTCTAGGGCACAGTTTTGTCAATCATATTTTATAGAGAGTTTCTGCAGACTGTTGTAATCACTACAATCTTTGCAGAGGAAAAATCCTGCAAATCCCCATTTTTTGGGTGTTTCGAGTGGTTATGGTGTTGGATAGGTAAATAGTAACAGGGTCTCTGAACAACACAATCCTATAAGCATTACAGGAAATAAAGCATGAAGAACATGCTGCTAAAAAACACTGAACAAATGAGTACTCTGTAGAGAACATATTAGTACACAGAATTTTTCAAGTCATTTCCTGTGAGAGCCACCTGTGAATTTATGCCTGGAAATGCAGAAATGTTAAAATGCATTGGTGTCTTTTGGAAGCCTGTCAAATGCACATTTTGTGCTGTCTTGAGTTATTACTTGTGTGTATATTAAGCAGGCATCAAATTGTGCTTAAATCAAAGACAAATGGTTTCTGGTTTGGATGGCTTTTTCTGAGAACTGCCCAGGAAGGAGGGTGAAATTGGAAGTTATATGCAATCACGTTTCACCAATATACAGTGACATAAACCTTATAATACATAAATCTTCTTTGGGGTGATATCTAGTCAGAATGAACTCTCTATATTTTCCTTCTAGCAAAATTCTTTTATAAGCCAGATACAATTTATTCTAGCATTGATTTGATTAGCAACTTTTTGTAGATCTCAAATAATTTTATTCATGAGCCCCAAACACAAAGGGAACGTGAGACAAATAATTGTTTTCCCCATTTCACATCATTATCTTGTTCCATCAAGGCATTGTTAGGTGAACATTGTGGCCAGGTTGGTTTAATTGCAGCAATATCTTGTGCTGACCTGCACCACATATAATCCTTTCTAGATCATGATATCGTGATGGCACCTCGTACAAACTAGAATATGTGGACAAGATTTATTTTCCTTGGTGTTCTGCTTAATAATTTTGTTGCTTTAATACATTAAAAACTTACAGATTTTTTTTAAATTTATTGATACTCTCCTAACAAATGTGAGAACTTTTAGTCACAGTTATGTTTAATCACTAATTTTCATAAACTTCTATTCCACCTTGTAGAAGCACACTCAAACCACAGATAAGAGGTAATCATAATTTATTGCTTTGCACATGATACTTGCAGCTTTAGGGTAAACTGGGACGAAAAAAGGGAAGGCAAAACCTGGCTCTTTAGTCTCCTGGCAGTTTATTGATTTCTGAGCATCAGGTTTTCTTCTTGCATTCACAGAACTTATTTGGTGGCTTGGCCACTACATGTGAAATGACTGCTGTGCTTTCAGAGAGTTCAGACAACACAACTGCAAATCTGTCCCTCCCAAACGCTCAGAATTAAGAACTTTATTCCCTAAGGTGCTCTAGCTGTAGTTACAGCAGGGGAGCATTGCTAATGAACAAATCCATATTTGTAATCCATGCAATCCATGTGCATTTGAGTTACACCACGTTTTTTGAAATAAACGCACACAGGAGGAGATGTAGAAGTACTGTGGGGTTTAAATTGTGAGTCATAACTGCGCAGACTATGGGGATCTGGGAAGATTCCATGCAGAAGGTGTTCACATCAAATTTAACCACAGTTATGTGAAAGGGAGAAGAGTTTCAGGGATAGCAATGGATGCCCACTATGAAAATCTTTGTATACTTCTTTCACAGGCTCCAGAAAGTCTAAAATGCAGCGGGCTCTGACCACAGCTTCTGGCAGCCCAACCAGGGTGGACATAAGCAGTGTGGACGGGTTGGTTGCCTCTGCATGCCATTCTGTATGCTAGATTTGCAAAAAAAAAAGTCATAAAGATGACTATCTTTGGATGTCTGGAGTTGCATGAATCAGTAAATTGTTTATTTTCTCAGTGGGAGTTCACTCAGGACATTGAGGAGCTATTTCCTCCTAATTAGCTCCCTTGAGTCCTCTTATAAAAAAACCACCTTAGGCTTCAAGGAGTCTGTTTGGGGTCATTATTTTCTTGATAAATGTACTCCCTACCACTCCAGATTTCCCAGAAGGGAGACTGCAGGGTAGAAGAATGTTGTGTTGCACAATATATTCCATGATTGGTTCAAATTACTCAATTTACCCAGTATTTTCGAAAAAACCAATCCGAAATCATCAGTCAGCCACATCCTACTTCCAGTGCTGATGCCAGGCAGTCATTTTCCCTCAGAGCATCATTGAACATGAGCTCTCCTCAGCTTGTTTCTTACTTTGATGAACTGGATGGCTGCAGGGACTGTACTGAGATTTGAGACATTTCATTTGAGATGTTGCTGGTTGTTTCCACCGCTGATAGCTCTGTGGTAAAGGAGTGGACAGGGCTGATTTTGCTCATACCAGGCAGAGATTATTGACCTGTAAAATTTACCATCATATTTTATCAAGCCACTCTGAGATGTCATTTTGTCAGATAGGTGTGCTAATGCAAGGTGATTTATCTTGTCTAATCTCTGAAAGGTAACCTGCAATCAAACCTCAGACAATATCAAGAAAGATATTGTCAGTTATTCAGCACATGCTGAAGAGGCAAGAATTTTTGTTTTGGTCTTTCTATCAACAAATTCTTCCTCAAAAAGAAAAGTATATCCTCATTTTAGGCTCAAATTTTAGCTCCATGTGGTGTAAATGTGTTCATTTTCACTTGTCAAAAACCCTTTCATGCTCTGTATCTTGTGATTATTACACTGTGATCATTCCTTGATAGTTGCTCACCTCTATGATTCAGAGTTGCCAGGTTCAACGTTGTGTTTTCATTTATTCTGCTGGTGCTGAGCTGACTCTAACAGAGTTTTAGGCTGATTGAAACACTGGGCTTAGGTTCCCATGGCCTAAATCCCCTCTAAATCCCGGTGTTTTATTTTGGCCTTAGCAGACTCCAGGACAGTTGGGTAGAGCAGGCGTTGCCAGTGGAATTGCAGATGTGAAACGCTGGCCTGCAGCAGGTGTGTTCATGGGCTCCTACAGGTATTTTCTGACTCACATCTGTGCCAGCCTTATTGCAAAATATGGATAAAAGTGGTCTGAAAAGTGCTGTGGAGCTGTGGCTGCCCAGCAATAGCCCCACCAGCCAGGGGTGTGTAACCCACGGGTGGTGTGGAAGGGGGAAATGCTGCCTTGGGATAATTCTCCCTTTAACAAGGGCTGCTGCAACATCCCCTCTCCACACAAATGCCTCTTGACCCCTCTCTACCTGACATCACCTTTCCAAGCTAATATTCCCAGTGTCAGAGAAACACTTTTGGTTTATTTCAGTGGAAGTTTGTTTGATTGAAGCCTGAATAATAGAAAAAAACCTTTCCACTGATAGGAGACGCCCCTTTTTTTAAATCCTGTGACTATGAAAATATCATCCAGACGTCTCTCAGGCTTACAATGTGAGCTTGCAAGCCTCCCTTACAGCCTGAATTTCTCGTGTGCAGCACAAGTCCAGCATCGCTGTAAACACTGAGAACAGCTGCGAACAGAGAAAACGAAAAGCTGAGAAAAACAGATGCCTTTCAATCTGTACACCTTATTCAATATTGAACTGACCCAAAGCACAACGTTAGGTGCTTTATTGTATTTGCCCACCTTAGAAAGGAGCTGGAGCAGCAGCAGCGGCCGGCTCAGGCGTGTGGGGAATGCAGCCACAATTCCTGCACCCTCTACTGGCTGATGCACAGACCTCGGAGGGGGCTGCAGGAATTTTCTTCTCAGCTGCAAGAATAAGTTTCTCAGCTGGAACAATAACATTTGCCAGCAAAAGTTTTATAGCGTCATTATTAGCAGAAATCAGAAATTTGGGTGCTCTCATTGTCTGGAATAGGAAAGGAAGTGAAAGGTCTGAGAAATAGAAAAATAATGAATTCTTTCCTCTTGCCTAAGAAACTAGTTTTTGAGAACCACTGTGTTCACTTTCTACAGAAAGGGAATGTCAAAGTTTGGCACACAGAAGGAAGTAAGCTGTATTGTGCTAATTCTGAATGCTAGAGACATTGTTCATTAAGTTCTGCAAATGCCAGATGTGGGGGGAGAAAGAGTAGTATTCTGCAATCAAGACCTAGAAATTTGAAAATTAAAATTCAAAGTCATGTCTTTCTGGGTGTGGGATTCACTTCAACCACAGATGAGTATTACCAAGTATTTGTATAGATTTAACTTTCAGATGGTTGTAGCTGATCTTGTCATAAAAAACAGCTGCAGTTTCAAAGTCCATGTAGAGAGCACTCTGTGACATGATCGTGGGGTAGAGAGGATCATACACTCTCCTGGGTTATGACATCAATTAAACAGTAGGCTTCTAGGCTGCTGCAGTTTCTCTAATGCTGTTTCTTTCTCTCTCTTTTTTTTTTTTAATTTTTTTTTAAATTTTTTCTTCCTTGTCTGCCTACATGGAGGCCAGCTAAGGCTTCCTGAGGTTGTATTGTTCCTGCCAGAGCAGACAGAGGTCTCTGCAGATGTTTTGCACAGAGCAGGGATGCTTTAGGTGTGTCCAGTTTTCCAGGGTGCCTCACCTCTGTCTGTGTGCAGCAAGAGACATGAGGGCTCATAACCATTACACAGCTGCAGTGAAGAATTTTGTTGTTGCTACTCTGCTATTAAGTCATTTGGAGGGCTAGGTTTTACAGGAATAGTATTATTGGGCTATATAGAACAGCTCACTTACAATACAGTGAGATTTTCAGAAATCACAAGTGATTTGATCTGCCTTCAGTTTGCTTTCTTAAAAGCAGTTGTGTTTTCAGAAGGATTATTGCCCCTCTCACTGCCAGTTACAGATGATGCTTCTCTGGGTCCTTCAGTTCGGGAGCTCTCCAGGTGTCTTTGCTTTGGAGATCCTTGGCAATTTCTGTTCTCTCTGCTTTGCCTGTGTGTTCTTGCCTGTACATGTCAATTTTGTGTCGTTTGTCATTGTGCAGTGAATCGGATTCCCAGACATGACAAGCTTTAAGACTTGCTAAGATAAGCAGGTGAACGTGTCACAATGTTTGTGCGAAGGTATTTTCATACTGATATCATCTCCTGGACTCCCCATCACCACTGATGCTGATTAATGCCTGCAAAATACAGGAATGCATCCTTTATGAAGTGTTTTTCTGTCTGTTCATTATTTCCTATTGCTTATTTGGGCAGAATTTCGTAAGCACTCCTCATATTGACTCCTCCACAAAACCAGTCAGTCCCACGCAACCCTCTGGGGTGCCTGGCCTCTTTCAGAGGTCTCTCAGCTCCCTGCAGGAACACAGACTGGCTGCTGCACCTGCAGGCAGCTGCGTGGGTCAGTGCCAAACAGCTTAAGCTGGCAGAGGCTGCATCTTGACCTCCCTCCCCTCCCCTCCCCGGCTTGGGAATCCCTACCTGCCTGCCCCCTTGCCTTGGTGTGGGAAGATTGTCTCTGCCCTAGTGATGAAAGAATCAAAATGGATTAGACAGAGTTGAAGGCAGGAGAGATAAAAGAGTTTTCTCAAGGTTTCCACGGCTCTGCCCCTGCTCCCAACCCAGCACCCAAACCCCAGCACACCCCAGCCTCTCTCAAATGCAGCTCACACGAAGCAGACTGGAAGTGATTTACTGCTCTTGAGGAGTGTTTTCAAATTGCATCTTTTTCAGTTGTCAGGAATTAACTGCCGCTGCCTGAGTTTTAATTAATGGATCATGTTATTTGGTGCATCTGAAAAGAAAATTTAAGAAATGTCTTTGGCTCTTTTGGCCAGTAGCCATAATGACAGCCAGGCTAATTATATCGGTCACCGAGTTATCGGCGCAATCGTAACTGGAGGCAAACAGATGCCAAGAGAGGCTGGTAGTAAAATCATGATGTATTTCACAGTCTTCTTATTACTGACTGATTTAAATAAGGGCCTGAAATGCTCTGTCAGTACAGAGAGTGTCAGGGTTCCAGCAAGTCTTAATTCACAGAAGTTCAAGCTTTCCTTGCTTATGGAAAGTGACTGGTGAAAAAGGAAAAGGTATGCCCCAGCAAAAGCATGTGGAAAACAATTTGCTCTTTATAATTGCAAATGCTAACAATCCAAGTCACATGTTCTCATTTTTTTTCTACTCAGTTTAAACCTCTCTGATGAGGTTTCTCTAACTTCCATTTCATCACATGAGAGATGAAGTTGGCCCATAGTTCTCTGTCATTTGCTTGCTGGGTCTAAATGGATATAAACTGCATGTAACAGTGACTCAGAGCAGCAGCTCCTTCAGGGAATGTCCCTGTGTGCTTTCAAACTCAGCACGCTGGAAGTAGAATACAGTATGTACTCAACATTAGGTTTAAACTAATTTAATTAGAAAAACTAGAAATTGGTTGGATTTCACACAGTATGAACAGGAAACTCTTTGTCTAAATGCTTTCCATAATTTAAAAAAACAAAGTCTAGCCCCATAGTTTCCTCTACTGGGTCAGTGCAAACCAAGGTACAGCTGCATTATGGCTTCAAATAATAACTGAAATTTTGGGAAGGAACAAAGTCATAAAACTCCTCTGGACTAAATGTATTCCCAGCCACATAAACAAGGAAATGGATTTTATAATTAATTCAGAGTTCCCTGGCAAGCATAGTGTTGTAATGTGTTGTAATCTACTGATTAAGTTCCAGTAAGAACACTGGCAATGGCTTTTTTTATCAATATCCATCTTTTAACAGCACCCGAAAGAACCTGAAATTCTGAATCTCAGAATAACCACGGGTGGATTGTGCTCATCTGAGCATCCAGTCAACACTTGGAGAGGGATGAGTCTGTAGGAGCAGGGTTTGTCATCCTTGGGTCCTGTTTGATCCTCTTCCCATGTCCTCAAGCGCTGTGTTTTGGAAAGGTGGTACTTTATGGAAAATTGCTTTTGCAAAGTTCAGGCTGAATGGGTGTTTGAAACCTTCCAGCAAAGCTTTTAATCCAGTAGGATTCTACTTCACAGAATGCTTTGCCATCCATCAGGCCACTGGTCATGGCTGTTAATTAAATGAAAATGCAAAATAAATCTACAGTGCGGAGATACAACATAGCCAATTAAACATCCCGGTACAAGGTGCTAATGATAAAAAGTGAATGTCACCGAGGACAACCTGTATGATGTCAGCATACAAATCCCATCAGATGACAAAATGCAGGGCTCCCATCGTGGGTGGGAGGAGGGAAATCAGTGTCCCTGAGCACTGAAGTGCAGTAGAGGTGCTGGTGAGGCTGTCAGGGATGGGAGTTTTGGGGACTTCTGCAGTCAAGGGGCAGCTGAAGTCAGGACCCTCAGACTGGTGCTGCTGATTTTCTTGACTCTAGATATGTGAAACTCCGACCAGTCTCAAGTGAGCTCTTTGCCATACAACAGAGCATTGTAATTTTTTTTTTAATGTAGTTGTTTTAGTACAAAAAACAATACTGAAGAAAGCAGTATTGGAGAGACTGAAGGACGGTCAGGGCCCTGTGCCTTTGTGAAGACGCTCGGTGAAGAGGGATGGCCTCTTTAAGTGGCTCTTCTTGGCAAGGTTAAACCAAATGAATGGCAATAACTCAGCAGTTACAGCTTCCTACAGCAGCTCATGGGCAGGCATTATAATTTCATTAAAGATTTGGCAATTGGGGCAATCTAAAGAGTATAAAGGCACAGAGGTGAGCAATCTCAAATTCATGAAATCAAAGAAAATATTTAACAAAGTTATTGCAAGACAACTTAATGAGCTATCTTGAGACAAACAAATTAATGAATATTTACTGTTTTGTATATGTAAACAGTTCCACCTGTTCTACCTATTAGAAAGGTTAATTATTTTTTTTTTTTGAGAAACACAGTCTGATAAAATTTATATTTGAAAGAAAAACTTGAATGTCTTAAGCTATGTATTTCAATAGCTCCTGAAACTTGTGTTGCATCAAAAACCTTGCCTACCTTCAAAGCCTTGGGTACATACTTTATGTATCTCAGTGTGCATTTTAGCTTGGATTGTTAGTTGGGAGCTTCTTTCTTCTTTTTAGCTTTTGATTGTATGTTTTCTCCTTTTGGAAGTTAGTTGCTTACATGAGGGTGGTATGGAGGGTTTCATGTTCTTAAAACAGAGAAAATGGAGCAGAGGAGAATTTTAGAATATAGCAGGACACTGGCCTTTGAAATTTCTTTCCATGGATTTTCAGTCCATGGAAATTTATCTCTCTTTTCATTCTTTTAATAAATGCAGATAACACAACCCTATCAAGACTCAGTTGAACTAAATATTAAATAATGCCAGTCTTTAACCAGTTTTGCATTCCCTTGATTGCAATGGAAGTGTAATTTTTTTGACATGCAGGGTATTAAAACATATTTAGCAAAGTTCTGATCAATTACAGGCACATCTCCCCTTATTTCAAATGAATCCAAACACTCTTTACACATTTATGTGTAGGCATAAATGTATGTATATCATAGAATGATTTGGGTTGGAGAGCACCTTAAAGATCATGTAGTTCCAACCTTCTATAAATATTTATATATATATATATGAAAATAAATGTGAGTGCAAGCCACTTAGCTCTTACAGGGAAGGACGTCCTGGTTTTAAACTGAATCAGCACTGGTAATTCAGGAATGTCATATATTATTTTACTATATTAGAATATAATCTATTATTACCACATATGTAGGCTCAGCTGTTGCTATCACATCCCTGTATAGAGGGATTAGCCCTTTACTTTGTTTTCCCAGCCAAATATCCCTTCCTGGACCTGAACAATTTTCTGGAGCTGGAGACAAATCTTGTTGCCTTCCACAAGCCAGTATTCCTCTTTCCCCAGCAGTGTTTTGGGTGGGAGGGGAGCTATCGAGGCCCCTGGAGGGAAGAAGCAGGGAGAAATGTTTGAAGCACAGCAGAGGGAAGCAGAGTGAAATACAGTGGAAAAGTTCTGGAAAGGGACCCCAACCTTGGGGACAGGCCAGAGCAGAAGTGGTGTGTGGATGAAGTGATTTCACACATCACTGCTGTGAGAGGGAGCTCAGGAACAACATAACGTGCTCAACAATTTGGTGCCATTTCTGCACAGTGAAGATGGGTTAGGACAAGATGGAGACTTGGGGGCCAAAGGTGGGATTGTTGCAGGTTGGGTGTAAATTGTCAGCTCCTGCCACCCACAAAAGGCGTGGTAAAGAGATAAATGGGTGGATTTTCCTCCACAGTTAGTAGGGCATAATTTGCTTAAATGATGGTCAGAGCACTCCAAGGAGATGTTCACATGGTGGCTCAGGGAACCCAGGGAAGATAGATGCATCCTCCTTGAAGGAGGGAGGATAAAACTTTACACGGTTGGATTCCAGTGGCTTATCTAGTGACAAGGAGGGTGCTGTTATTTTATTTCACCTTTATTTCTTGCTTTTCAGTATAAAGAACAACCCAAAGATAAAGCTACTCCAGGGTTCTGTGCAGATGAAGAATGGCAGAATATCTCACCTGGTATTGCCTCTTTGGTGATAGTTTTCAGGCTGTTGGTTGATCTGTGGCTGGTGGCAAGTGATTGATTTTCATATGCAAATTTTCTTTCTAATTTTGAAACTTTTTTTTCCTCCACATAGTATTCCCTTGAGACTAACATAACAGCATTCACGGGATTGCCCTGTCAGCAGAGTACGTTCTGCCTTTCCCTCCTGTACCTGAGGGCTGCACGCTTTTGGCGACAGCAAAAGAGTTAAATTTCAGAGTACTGAAGGATTCTGGACTTTCCTAATTAACCATGGACTATAATAGTTATTGAGACAGGCAGAAAACATGCCCAGGACACGATTATTCCAGTACATGGGAATGTCACAGGATAAACTGCTGCTGAGTCCTGTCACTCCTGCCATGGGCATTTAGATCCAGGTCCTCAGCGGGACTCAGAGACATAAATAGCCCGGCGTGGCTGGGGCTGACCTTCCCTCCACTGGGATGTGCTCTCAGGTGAGGGTGTAAAAGCTGATCAAATTATCGGGCACCTCCAGACCTTGCCTGGGGCTGTAGGCTTGGAAACATGAGTGGGTTTGCTGTGCTTGGTTAGTGTCAATAGTTCAAACCGAGGTGGATGGTAACGGAGCAAAATACGGATTTTAAACACAATGCGAAGGGAAGTCTCTCCTAAAATAACAGGAGATGTTAATGAGCTCTCTGCAAGAGGCTTAACTCAGGGGGTGTTAGTGTGTGATTGTGGCTGTTCTTAAAAAATGAATAGACCTATCAGCATTCAAAGGCTCCTTTCCCTTCTGATCTGGCCTTCCTTTCTCCCCACATCCCCTGCATTGTCAACTTCCATTCTCTGCTGTGATCCTAGAAAGAGTGAAGGCTGGGGTCGGAGAACACTTTTTTCGCCCCCTCAGTTAGAAATGGAAAGAAAGCAATGAAAAATAAGTAAAAGATTTGAAGAAAAAGCAAGGGAAAACAAAAAGAGTCACTTATATCTTCTGTGAAGACAGCGAAGATCCAAGTAAGTAAATAAGATGGTTACATCCTAAATTGCATCACACCTCAATATTGTGAAATATTTGAGTATAACTCACATCCCTCCCTATAAATAAGTTATATAATTCGGGTAGCATGAAGCCAGAGGCTGCAGCCCACCCGCACGCAGGTGCGCGCAGCATCTCCATCCCGCTCCTGCATCCCTTCGTGCCCGGCAGCTCTCGGGGGAGCCTGCCCTCCGTGCCGCTGCCCTCCGTGCCGCAGGGACCCCCATCCCCTCCGCGGGGTCTCGGGGGGCTCCCCCGGAGGCTCCCCCCGAGGCCGGTCCGCCCGGGGCGGTGCGGGGCGGTGCGGGGCCGGGGCTGCCCGCGCTGTTCGCCGCGCCGCCGCTGGGGGTATCTTTGTACCATTTTTCATCCAGCAGCAATTTGGAGTGGAAACGTGTAATAGAGGGGAAAAAAAAAAAAAAAAAAAAAAGAAAAAAAAAAAAAAAAAAAAAAACAAGGGCATCCGNAAAAAAAAAAAAAGAAGAAGCAGGGATCTCGGCGGCTTGAGCGAGCCGCGCATCCAAGGAGCCAAAAGAGATTAACACCCCTCCGCGCCCCTCCGCGCCCCTCCCGCGCCCCGCGGGGGCTCCGCGGCCGCTCCGCCGGACACCGAGCGAGAGGGATTCGTCTGGAGGGCACTTTCGGATCGGGGGAGATCTATTGGATTAGTGGGATTATCTGCCTGCAGACGGAGAGAAGTAGCGTTTGATCATTTCCATTGCCTGCCTGATGGTCGGATTTACATGGAGGTGGCTCGGCACGGATGAGGCTGGATTCCGGATGGGGATTTCCAGCCCCCCCTTCCCGCGCCCCGATCCCGGGAAAGGGGAGAAAAATATCTAAAAATCGGTATAATTGGGAAGTGTCCGGAGCACTATCGGAAGCCCTCCCGCTCCGGGCGGCTGGGAGAGCCGGAGCAGGCGAATCCAGAGGATTACAGCTTCGGCTGCGATTGCGGGGAAGCGGCCGTGAACTGGTAAATACTTTGATGCTCCCGGCGTGCGGGGCGAGCCCGCGCCGGGATGGAGAGCAGGGAGGGGGCGGCCGGGCCGGGATGCAGAAGGACGGCGGGGATGGAGGAGAGAGGGACGGCGGGGATGGAGCCGGGCCGGGCTCGGGGCCCCGGGCAGGGCAGGGCAGCGCAGCTGCGGGGCTGAGCCGGGGGGCGCTGGGCAGGGCCGCTCTCCCCGCCGTGTGTGCGTGTCCGCGGCTCGGGGCTGCGGCTGCGGGGGCTGCGGCGGC
>VYZR01116521.1:1838-41629 GCA_013400675.1 Oxylabes madagascariensis | reverse complement strand
TGGACCACCAGCTCTGAGCTCTGGCTCCATCTCCGGCCGCCTTCCCCCATCCTCCTTTCCTGATGATCGCACTAGAGCATCATCCTCACTCGCTAAAGGAAAATCAATTTTCAACAGGTTTAATTAAAATTAATCAGTCGAATTACTTAATATTAATTGACTTATAATTAAAGCCAGAAAGTTACCTTGGAATCAGGAGAAAGGATGTTATCTGGAATCATTTTAACGATGCATACGGTTTCAGAGCAATTACATTCAAATAACTGTTTAAATAAAACAAACCGGAGCTTGATTATAGTGTTGTGCTTTTGCCGGTGCAGGTGACACAATCTGGACTGGCCCTTTCGTTCTGAAAATTTGCTGACCTTTCGAAGGAATATCATGTTAGTTTGACACTGGGTTTGCTTTCTGGAAGGCCAGTTTGTTTTAGCACTAACAACTATGGCATTAAAATCCACTAGTATAAAATGGAAATATGTCTTATAGAAGCTATAAATATCAAAGTGAATGTTTTTAGCACGTTTAGATGTTCTGTGAATTTGAAATGAAGCAGATTTTTCTTTTTCTCAGCATAAGTGTAAGAAATTGTTTTAGGAATTATTTTTTTGCCAGCACTGCCATCCACTGTGGCAATATTTGCATTTATCCAGAGCCTTAGTGGGACCAGACCATACTGGCAAATTCAGAGATAATTCACTACCGAAACCGTGTATTTTTTGGCAATGCTTACAATAACCTTTTCATGCTCCCTTAAGACCTAGATTGGTATTTTTGTTTGTTTGTTTTTTACAGTAGCAGCATTTTTGGTGCATCCACAGACTACTGTTATTGTTGAAAGAGCAGTACTGTGAGTTTTGGCACATTTTCCCCTACTTTTCTGGGCTGGCTTAGTTGAAGCAAAGGATACTTATGAAATTGCACATACTCTATTACAGGCACCTGACAAGAGAAAGACCCATGCATGGTATAAACGGGCATTTAAAAATAGAGCCCATTATTCAGGGCCCTGATTTTCAAAGATCCTGATTCCCATTTACTGCACTGAGACTTGTGTGGGCTCAACAGCTGTAACACGCAGACCACTTCTGCATCTTTGAAATTAGATTTGCAGATTGGGAGCCAAAAGCTAAGTAGCCATGTTGGGGAATAGTGGTTGGGAAGGATTATTTATTTTTTCTTCCCCCACCCCCCTCCTCTATTACTGCTGCAGGGTGCAGGGTTAAAAAAGACTGTTTCTTAGTTACTTTGTGATAAATGACACCGTTTTTCTTAGGCTGTGGCTACAGATTGCAGTGATGTTGCAAAAGCAGTTTTGCAGTAAATGATCAGGAGATCCTCAGATACCTACAAAGAGATCCCATTTATCCTGTACGTTTCCTGCGGATCATATGCAGGCTGTGGGAAGAAAAATGAGGCTGGGGATAATCATGCTAAGTGTGCTGGGAAGCAGGGTTTGGCTGAACACCTCTGTTTTGTGATTAACTGAAGTAGCAGGGAAAGCCATGAGAGTGGTTCAGGCTGTTTGAGGTGTAGGAGCGAGGGGAAGAGCTGCTGTCCTGATGCTGCCTTAGTTATCCTACCCTTTCTCCTAGAGGAGGGTAAGAAGATAATAGCTAGCTGTTGACACTTAAACATCTTTAACAAAGTGGGTTTCCTCTGGATTATTTGGATGGAGGTGGAGCAGTCTGCTGAGGAGGGTTATTTAAAGACTGGGACAGGGCTGTAGGCAGATAAATTGATTTGCAAGTGAATGGAGGAATTCGAACATGGTAATGGTGGCAGTTGTATTTTTTTATCAGTCTACATTTTTAATATCCACTGGCATACACACCAGCGTAAACCACTCTAATTGTTCGAACGGAGTCTGGGGAAATGGGAAGAAAGCAGAGGCTTAGATGTGGTCTCAGTTCGTAATGGATTGGCTTGCCTTTCTTTATTAAAAGCAAATATACATTCTTTTCTAATAGAGATGTAGAGCTCTATTACAGACCCTTGGCTAGCTCTGAATTATTTGTTTGATGTTGTATTTATTATGGTGTTTTAACCACATGAAAAAGAAATTATTTAAAAATTAAATAGTGAAAAAAGAAGGGCAAAAGGAGACAGACGTTCTTTGAAAGCAAATAATGAAAATTCAACATTTTGCTAGAGGTCCAGTAGAAACCCCTGTGGATTTCTTTTAGAAAAGGATGGGCAGTTATCAGTCAGACCCATTAAATGATATAGTTTCTGATTAGTCCCAGATATCCCTCCATGGTAAGTATAACAGGTGATAAAATAATAGGTAATGATAAAAAATAGGTCCTGACTGATGAATAAAGGCTTTTCTAGAGGCATATTTCCATTACTGTCGCCCTGGTTCTGAGCTTTGTGAGGGAACACAAGCACTCAGAGGGGGATGCCTGCCCTGACAGCCAGGTGTTGCACAAGAGTTTGTGTGGAAGGGAGGGAGAGGGTGTTGGGGGGATGCAAAAAAACCCCAAAAAACAAGAAAAAGAAACAAACAACCCCCAAAAACCAAACCAAACAAACAAAACAAGCCCACCTGATGGGAAAACTTCATCATGTGCTGCATATTGAGAGCAGGTCCTGTAATTTTAATAACAAATGATGACATTACATTCCCCAGGACAGCTACTGAATTAACAGAATTACAGGGGGAAATCGTTTTGGCTTCTTGGTGACTCAGCTGCACATTTCCACCTGCCTCTGAAGACCCCAGATGTTTTCCAACAGTCTTTGTTTCCATAACTATTAATTGCTCATTAATGATGTTTCATGTGCTCTCCAGGGATAAAAAGTAACTGGTTGGCTGCTTAGTCCCGTGTTAACTTTGCTGTGCACCCACTCCTCCATGGCACTTCTCACCAGAAAACAAAAGGTGGTGCGAGGGACCAGCAGCTGTGGGAGACCAGGGGGCTCAGAATCTGTACTGTAAATACAGTACATGGTTACCCAGCCATGTAAAGATCTGCAAAGTAACATGGTTTTTCCACTGCTGTGGTCAAATAAGACATGAGGCCATTCATGGAAAAGCAGTTTGAGTTCTCTTTACCCCATTTGTTGAATTCTTCTGTTTTGTCCTCATCATATTTTCTGCATAATCAGTTTTAGTGTTGCCTTTGGGTTACCTGCTACCTTCTGCTGATGCTTGGTTAGGTCTTTTGCACCATATTAAGGGAGAATGTAATGCTTGGAAATCAGCAACACATGACTGTAAAATCATAAACGTGGTCAAGGACACTTTACAACTATTGCAGTTCAAGTAACTCATATTCCTTTAACGAAGCAGAGAACTTAAATGGCAATTTAAAAAGATGTTTTCTAAATCTCCTCAATCACATCCTGCCTAGAGAAGCCATTAGCTCACTTGCTGAACTGGTTCTGGAAATTTAATGAGGGGAGTACATTTATGTTGTATTTTATACTTTTATTTAATTACATTTTGTCTGAAGCTTTCAAGCTCTATATCTGAACTTGAAGTTGTTCCTTAACTTTTGCCTTCCCAACCCTGTCCCCCAGTTTCCAAAACAGTACTTGAAAGCAGTAAAGTGTTATGTAGGCACACAGTGTTAGAGATATTCATGAGGAGAAAACGACAATTTAGTCAGGAGAAACCTTACAGATAGGCTGAATATTTTGACATCCTCAAGCCTTTGCAAAACAGGCATTGTGGGATGAGGCTTTTGTTTCTTCAGCTGGTTTCACAATAGTGGTTTATTTCTGTGGAGAACCTGGGCTCTGGAACTGTCACCATGACACTCTGCTGCTGGGTCAGGAAACCCTCTGGTCACTGGAGTCGTGGTCAGCGTGACCAGGACATGACCACAGGGGGACTCAGCCTGGTTGCTGTAGCTGAAATAAGTCTCCTTCTCACGGACAGGCGTAGAAAATGAAAAGAGGACAAGGAGCTGAATAATAGGAGTTACACATGAAGTCAGATGGAAAGAGTAAATCTTTGTAGACGTTTAATGGTGTTATATTCTAAGCTTTTGGGAAATTTTATTTGAAATTTTTTTACAACAGTAAATATAGTCTGTGCTATATCCTATTTCTATTTCATGTGAGAGAAAAATTCCCCATCTATGGCACAACACTTTACTGCTACCATTACTGCAGACTTTATAGATCAGAGATGTGTCAGCATGTTAGCTTTAGCTGTAATGCTTTTTTTTTGTGAAACCTTATGGGCCTTGCAGCCACTTTCTCATACTGACACTCATAAACCGTTCAAGTTCTCATATTTATTATTTAATTTGCTTCCTATATAAAGCAGCAGAGCTCTTTGGTACATGAATATGAAGCCAAAAATGACAGGCAGGCATGAATGGGACTAATGAGTTTTAATAATGCACATATTAGAAACTGCTAAAGGAAGTTTAATTAAGAAAAACAAGTTAAGCATGAAATTCATTTTGGAACAAATGCAAGTAAAGTCACAGATGTACAGAATGCTAGATCACAGGAAACAACCTCTTCAAGTGGATAGATCCCTCTAATGCCAATATTGCACTCAAGTTGTAGTGTGCTCTCTGCAGTTCTGGAAAGCCTGGTAATGCCAGTCAAGAGCACTTTCAGAGCTGAGTTCGAGATGTTGGGTTTGTGATTAACAAATTATGTTTATACGTCTGTGAATTTTCTGATGAGTTGGAACTTAATCTCAATTAGCCTGATGAAATCGGGACCAACTTGACCATCTGATCAAGAACAAAAAGGATGGGTTCCTTTTTATGCCACGAGGAAGTTTGCTGGTCTTTTTCTTAAAAAAAAAAAAGAAAAAAAGAAATCATCTTGTTGAAGAACTAGTTATTGATCTAGCTCTACAACAAGGGTTTTGTATCCTTGGAACTGTTACTGTATTGTATCCAGCTAGAACAACAATTCATGGACAAATCTGAGTTCATTCAAGCATCTTTGTTTGCAGAGTTCTCCCTGAAGAAGTGGTATTATCTGTATTCCAGCTTTTTTTATCTTGAATTACTAACACCTTCCCCACCAGGAAAATACAAAAGTGATATCTTTCTTATGAATCTGATATGAAAGCTTGCCTTGGGGGCTGAACTAGCATTAAAGGTAGTATTATTGTTGATATTATAGTTGTAATAAAGGTGGCGAAGAAAATCCAAATTATTTTTCTCATACGATTAACTCCAGTGAACCATGGGTGAGCCACAAATACATATCAGGTGAAGAACTTTGTTAACAGTTCTATAACTAAATTTATCACCTGAAAGAGACAACAAAGGACAGCTAGTTTCAGGAGTCTCTGGGTGGGTTCTGCACACTCTGCTGGAGAGATCAGAAGAGAAGCATGTGTATATTTTATGAAGTATTAATCCAAGCAACTCCCACTTGACCTGGTGATATGCAATACACAGGTTTTGATCCTGGAGCTCTGAAATGAGAAACATCTGGGTTATTTTTTTCTCCGGGATGACCTCTGATTAGCATGAGTTCAGTGGAATTTCTACAGTAGGTCAGGGAATCTTCTTGTCCTGAAGCACAGAGCAGCCATCAACAGAATGGCCATTTGATCATTTAGCTGAATAGTTACAGTACTCAAAAGTGAGGATAATGTGTGGTCCATTTAAGAGTTAACCGTAAGCTGCTAAAAGGAATAAAGGTTCACTTCAGTGCCCATTATATTCTAAGCCAGTGCATCTGTCATTTTTAATTTAAATCTGTATTACTTAGCTGTCTAAAACTTTACACATAAGTGACAGAGTTACCCATTCTTTCTGTTATGGGTAAAATCACCATTTCGTTACCTACTTATTGTGCAAAATGTCAGGCAGCACTAGTCCACATTAAAAAATTGTAGTCAGCTTCTAGTAATACAAACAATTACTTCGGATAAGAAGTAGAACTATTTTTAGAAAATTATTTATTGATATGAGTAAATGGGAGATAATAAGACTTAACTGACCCTCTCCTCATGGGTTTAATTTGTCTAATTCAAAAACAGTTTAATAGAATATTTTGATCAGAAGTCTTTCTATTTTGGCAAACTAAGATGCAGAAATTATTTAAAGGGATGTTTGATCATGAAAATACTAGTTAATAAGCATTAGTGAATATACCCACTTAATGGCAAAACCCAAAAATTTGGTGCAGTTGAAAAATGCATCACAATTTAAAGGAATCTTATGACATCTACTCATTTTAATTCAACTTTTCACTAATTTTGAAGCACTGCATCAAATACTTTGTACTACAATGTTTAAATATTGTATTTTTCACTAACTAGTTATGAGGTTTAGTGGTCAAAACATCATATTAAATTGAGGCGAGGGCACTCAGGAATCAGTTTCTCTGATCTGGGAGTGATATATTTACACAGCTTGTAGCATCTGAAAATCCTTTCCTCTGGGTTGTTTGTATTCCTGTGTAACATAACGCTTGTAATCTCATCCTAATGTGGGGTGGGACTGTGAGCCCATGAAGATGATGTCTTATTCATACCTTTGCTGGCCATCTTGGCAAAGGTTCTGCATCTCAATAGGGCTGGATTTGCAGCAGCTTTCTGGAGCTACCAGCCCTGTGGCTGCTCTGAGGTGGAGGGGGTGCTGGCATGGGGGGTCTGAGCAAACCCCACCAGAGCAGTACCCTTCTCATGTGTGTTATGTGTTCAGGACTGCAGCCTCCTGTATCATTTCATACATCTGGCTTTTTTAATGAATGTAGTTAATTTCTTGAACTGAATGCATGCAAATTCCATCCCTTTCAGAAAGTATTTACTTTGAGAAAGTATGCAAGAGCAATGTCTGTTTTAAAATATTTCACAGAATGAGTTGGGTTGGAAGCGCCCTGTAAAGGTCACCTAGGTTTTGGTAGGGACACCTTCCCCTCCAGACTGCTTAAAGTCCCATCAACCTGGCCTTTTTTTACTACTGAACTGAAAGAAAACACACTGTATATTGGAACTTGCTTCCTTTGCTAACTTGAAACATGAAAGAAGAGATGGGGAATTTTGTGCTGCCTCTCTTGAGGATTTGTCTGGTCATGTTTACAGTTGTTGTGTCACACCGTCGCAGCGTTCACCCTCATCTTTCCTCTAATGGTCTCTGCACCTCTGTCCATGCTCCTGCTTGGCTTCACAGTGTGTTTTAGAACACGGATTTCTTCTTAGAGACATGAAACATCTCTGGGCTCTTAGTTCTAAGGAGAGACTGTTGTAAGTAAAAATGGATGCAAATGTAGCTGGTTCTGCAAAACAGCACTTGTGTTTTGAAGTGGTGTTGTGTGGTGTTCCGAACTCTTGCAATCACTTTGAATATTTGTGCGACTGGGATTTACTGGCAAAGTTGAAGTGGAAAGGAATTTTTAAGCAGGAATATCAAATCACAGAATACACCTTCAGCTGAAAACAGCTTTTTGGGGGAATTGAGGGTTTTTTTAATTATAACAATAGTAGCCTTTACATNAAATGTAGCTGGTTCTGCAAAACAGCACTTGTGTTTTGAAGTGGTGTTGTGTGGTGTTCCGAACTCTTGCAATCACTTTGAATATTTGTGCGACTGGGATTTACTGGCAAAGTTGAAGTGGAAAGGAATTTTTAAGCAGGAATATCAAATCACAGAATACACCTTCAGCTGAAAAGAAACCAGCTTTTTGGGGAAGTCGGGAGTTTTTTTAATTATAACAATAATATGTGCTAAGGCTGGCATATGGCCAGACTCCTTGGGTGCCACCAAAGGTTTTATTAATCCATTGGAGCTATTGATAGGTGGTACAGATCAAACCATCCCTTAAGATTTGAAGGTCTGGCCATGAGTAACAAAGAGGAGTTTTGCTGTTGCAGTTTGCAGCAGATGTGACCTGCTGTGGGATGCCCTGTGTCATTGGAAATGCAAAGATGCACTGAAGCTGTCTTGGATTGTTCTCTCCTCAGCATACTAAATGCTTCTCTGAAGTATTTCACAATCTGAGCTATAAAGTAATTTGAATTCAGAAAGGAAGATAATAAAATAATAGATGAGAGAAAAAAACTCTGCATAGTATAGACTGTTCGAAAGAGCATGAAAGACTTTATCAAATACCTTTTACAGTAGAATTCATTTGTGTTACCAGAGGGAGCAATTGTGATCCTCAAATCAAGACAGCAGTAAAATCTGAAAAGATTTCTCTTCCTCCTCCTCCTCAGATCCACATTATTTTGATGCTAAATCTTGTCCCAGATTTATCATTGCTACTCTTTGGTTTATTTGCCTGCTTGTCTCCCTGATCATTCCTGTTTATTCCTTCTCCTTTATTTTCCCACTGATTTCTCTTCAGCTGAGTCTGGATACCAAGGGAAAGTCCTCTGTGGATCCCCTGCAGAAACACTGGGGAGAATTTTGTCCAGCATTAACTCTCAACATGCTCCTGGCCAGCTTCCCTGCTTGCCCTTGCACCTAGTGCTCAAAATGAAATTTTGTCATGAAGGTCTCAAAAGATTTCATAAATCTCAGTCTTTTTTATTTGCATTGAGTTTGTGGTTTTGATGTGATAGCTTCAGGGCAGCCAATGACAGGCTTGAATGTCTGACCTCTCAGTCTCAAAAATAAACTGTTACTTAGACATTTAAAAAGAAAGGCTTGAAAAGAGCAAATCCAAAACTCAAGTTACAAATACAATGAAAATATGTTGATTCAAATCCTGCAAGCGCTTGACAATTTGCTGCCCTTTACAGCCTATCCATCTATTCATTGAGGCTGCTGCCCAACAGTTAATTAATTAGGAATAGCAAACGCAGAGCTGAATGATATTCTTACCTTTTTGCATCCTGTCCCAGAGTAAAATCTTATCCATGGGAGGCAAACCAGAGCTGTAGATCACAGCAGAGCTGTTCAGCTGCAAAGACAAACCAGCAGATGGACAAGCTTAGAATTACAGTCCAGCTCTAGAACTGGATTTGAGTTTACATTGAATTTACCATTTGAGGTATCAAAAGTGTATTACAAAGTTTCTTTAGAACTGAAAACAGGTGCCAAATAAATTATTAGTAGCATCTTGGTAATTTTGCACATTGAACCAACCCAGCGCCTTCAAATGAAGAATGATGTTTTTCCTTGGCACAGCTGTGTTGGATTTGTTGAACTCAGACCTTCCCCAGACCATATGATTTAGCTGGAAGGCTACTGACATTAAGCTCCTGCTATTTATAAGTTTGAGTTTGAGAAGGAAGAGAAAGCACATGTTTCCACTCCTGAGAGGAAAACAAACCCTCTTGGGTTTTAAGACCCAG
The DNA here is from genome assembly GCA_013400675.1 of Oxylabes madagascariensis. Classification (NCBI taxonomy): domain Eukaryota; kingdom Metazoa; phylum Chordata; class Aves; order Passeriformes; family Timaliidae; genus Oxylabes; species Oxylabes madagascariensis. Next base: position 32,403 of record VYZR01116521.1, on the reverse strand, counting down.
TGGAAAAGGCTGTGGAGGTTTTTGGATGCCACCAAGGAACAGGCTTCCATCTCTCCATGGGCATTGCCCAGAAACCTGTCTGCCTACTCTGTCTTTACTGTTTGTCAAGTAGTACCCTGCTCCCTCCAAAATCTGAAATGCTACAAAGCAACAGTCAACCATGAGGGGAGTGTCTGCCATTCCACGTAAGTGTGCTAAAGTAAATGTAAACACATACATCAAGTTTGGGGAATTATTTTCTGCAGCTAAATTGGTGTGTTTCCAGCAAATACTGAAAATATGCAACTGGAGAATGAAAGACATAAGCCTGTTTGTTAATGCAGTTTCACAGTGAAGGTGTTGGAATTAGCAGAGAAAGAAAGGGAAAGAGAAAATTGCAGAAAAGCTTCATCTATCTCCTTATTGCCTCCTGAGATAGATTGTTCAGAGCTAAAGGAACACTAGACATGAACCAAATCTCCTGCTGTCCTATATAGCTTTTACAATCTCCTTTTTAATAACCCAAACTACAGGGTAGTCTGACTATTAGACAAGCCATTCTTTTGAATTCTCTCCACAATGTGTATAGACATGATAAAAAAACCAATTCTCATTAAAGCTGCCAATGCTGTTTCAAAAGCAGGTGGTTTAAAATGTTTCCTAGCAAAACACATTTCTTGTGCGTTACACACTGCCTAATAGGGAGTGTAAGATTACACTGCTATGTTGTGTATAACACTGCATCTTAAATAATAGGATAGTGTAAGTCGTGTTGGAAATATGTTTCGCGTGAATATGGAAGATATAATGATATGCACTGAGCAATTTTCAGAAGTGCTGGAACACAGCCCTGTGTGACAACCTCTGAGCTAAAGTAGTTGAAAATAGCATCTGGAATTTCAGATTATGCAGTCTCTGATCCTAACTGATTATTTTTTCTAGGATATTGTTCAGTCAGCATGTGGATATATGAAAGATAAGGTTTCTCCTGTCCTGTGGGAATGCTTATTGTTTATGTTATAAATTAAGTATGGTAGGAATTGAGTGCTTTCAGCATGCGTTTTCATTTCTCACTGAAGTCAGTCTTTTATAAGGAATGCAGGATTGATCTGACGTAAAAATTGTGATATACAGCTCCCTCCCTAAGCTGCCTGTTCATACCCTTTTCCAAACAAGTTCTGAAAAAATCCCCAGCAACCTACAGAGGTCCAGTTGTACTTCTGTGCAAATTCAGAGTTTGCCATTCACTTCAGCAGAAGCAGACTTTGGTCCTTCATTGATGTGAACATTTCAGTCTATCTGTGTTTTTCATCAGCTATCAGAAAATCACATAAAGCATGATACTTCAGGTTATTATGAATAAACGCTGCAATTTATGTTATATTTTAAAATGAACAAAAATATGTTTGTATGTATTATAAACTGCTTTTAATGAAATAAAATGCATTTGGATCTTCAGTATGCCTGTCTATCTTAATTTCCCCATCTTCTTCTTTAAGAAATAATTACTTCCTTTCTGATAAATCAACTTCTGCAAACAAGGTGAAAATTGATTATGAGCTGATTAAGTTAAATAAAACATTAACATAAACACTTATGTAATGTAGTTTGGCATTAATTTCTTATTCTTGAAAAGGTTAATTTTAAAAATGTATTTTCTGTGAGTCCTGTTTCTCCTGAAAATCTCTATAAATTCAACAGGTGACATTATAGATAATCCAGTAATCAGTGTTTCACCTGCCATTTCATGGACCCATAAACTACTCCAGTTTAACTTTCATGACTCTAGCAAATATTAATGTATGTAAATAACGTGTTAAACACCTAGTTATCACTCTGCTCATATTAGCTCTTTCATACTAATGATTTATTTTCATTTTCTCCAGGATATAGACCTGCGGCTAACTGGATTTGATTTATAAGAGGGGATTCTGCAGTAAATGGCTGCTCTCTTCATATTGCTGCTATGGAAAACAGAATTGTCAATAGGATGTAGTCTGATAAATAGTGCTGAGTGAAGATGCAGCTTCAATAAGTGTGAAATCAATGGAAGATACTTACCGCATGAAAAGCCTTTTGAGATTTTTCTGACAGGCACCTATTTAGGAAACTTGATCTGTTTCCTCCGGTCGCCCTGTTTTCACACCAGTGGATACAAATCAGATTGCTTCGCTGTACTTACACAACTAATGTGGGACCATGGCCTTTCCAAGATCCACGTGGCTGAACTGTGTATGGAGAGCGACGGTGGTCCGCCTGCTACACACGGGATTGAACGCCACGTTTGCTTTCTCTGTGCTTGGATTTTTGCTCCACGCTGCGCCTGCGTCCTCCCAAAAATTGGATGATACCAACCCGGTGGTGACCACCAACTTTGGCAAGATAAGAGGGATTAAGAAGGAACTCAATAATGAAATTTTGGGGCCCGTCATTCAGTTTCTCGGGGTTCCGTACGCTGCCCCTCCGACGGGGGAGCGCCGCTTTCAACCTCCCGAGCCTCCGTCCCCCTGGGCAGACATCAAAAACACCACCCAGTTTGCTCCAGTGTGTCCCCAGAACATTATAGAGGGCAGATTGCCTGAAGTCATGCTTCCCGTGTGGTTTACTAATAACTTGGATGTAGTTTCAACCTATGTACAAGACCAGAACGAAGACTGCCTCTATCTAAATATCTATGTCCCAACCGAGGATGGTGAGTTAATAGCAGGCGAAACAGGGAGATCTTTTTATTTTCCTGTTCTACTTTCTAACAATATTAATTCACGTGTACTGGTAGCACGCATGGCTTTCTTTGGTCGCATGCCAGCTTATTACATGTGTGCATGCTGCTTTTCTCTGTGTGCATTTGTCCTTGCTTTTTGATTTTTGTTTCTTTTTTCTTTCTTCTTTCTTTCTGTCTACACTCATTTTTTTTTCTCCCACAGCACGTGTAAATTTTAGGTCAAAGTTGGTGCCTAATTCTCATTGCCACCCACTGACTTCTGGGAAGATGCATCAACATCTTTTCCATTGCATGTGCAGGCACAACAAGTTGAGAATCTTCCGCACCTAATAAAGCAGGTCATATTTAAGTTAGATAGTGGTGTTGCATGCTCCTACTGTCTGTGACGGAGCTCCATGTTATTTTCTAGTCTTCTATTCATTTTTCAGTCAAAAGAATATCCAAGGAATGTGCCAGAAAACCCGGCAAGAAAATTTGTAGAAAAGGAGGTATGTATAAAGTGGACATAAAAAAACAAAAACAAACCCAAACAATAATGGGGGAGAGATCAAAACCTTGCAAAGGGAGAAAGAATAATACAGGTGAAAGAGGCTGATTGCTGGTGCTGTGAACTGCTAGGGACTGTCTTGTCCTGGTGGAGAGGTGTTAAAAGAGAGGTCCGTGTACAGCAGATGAGAAGATAACTTCTGTAAAGCCGGGACTCAGTTGCACCTGGTCATCTCCCTCTGGAACTCTCTCCAGTGGCAGTGTTGGCAGCTTCTCTCTTGGCCCCGAGGTTCTGGGCAGTGTCTGTCAGCGGCACCAGGGGACAGGGTGTTGTGTGTGGGCGCAGAGGAGGGAGCTCTGTGCCCCGGGATGGGCGCTGTGCCTTTGGAGGGGCTGGCACAGCCCGTGGCTCTCCCTTCCAGAACTGTGGCATAATGGCTGGGAAGCATTAGAGCAACGCAGGACTGAGACCTGCACTGGCTTTCTCCAGGACACTCCCTGTTTTCCTGCAACAGGGTTAACTTTTCTGAAGTGAGGACGTGAAACGTTTTGGGGTTTTTTTTCCATTTACGCACTTCTAAAAGTGAGTGTTGACTTCCTTTATTCTGTGATTACAGCTCTCTTTGTCAAGCCCAAAATCTCTTAATAGGGGTGTAGGGAACTGTTAAAATATTGTGACATGGTACTTTGGGAACTAGACTGCTTTTGAAAGCTCTGGAAACTTGGCTTCTCCCCTTCCTGTGTTAAATAGTATGGAAGAGTTTGCAGATTTCTTTGTGAATATTTGCAAATTCCTCAAGCAGTTGACATACAACAGAGAAGGTCTATTTTGGTACTGATTCCAAGGAGGCATTTGGTGCTAGTTTTGAAGTACTAATTTTGTACTAGGCACATTTGTTTTGCATCAAATGATTTTTCTTTATTGTTCTCTTTAAAATAATGTGTTACCTTAGAGCTGGACTATATATGAATTAGAATGCTTTTTGGAGTAAACAAAGAGTACTGTGGACATGCACAGTTGCCTATTATCTGTAATCCATATTTTTTTTAATCCTGTTATTCCAAAACATATACATTTTAGGAAAGTGCATAACAAAAATGTTTAGAGCTGGGCAAAATTTAACTCTTTAAACACTGCATTAGGTTTTTAAGGCAGTATCTAGGCTCTAAATGAAGGTGGCCTCGTTCCCAAGGCTTTAGCTCTTACAGCTCCTAACTGCTGGTTGCAGCTAGCTGTTAATTATTAATTGTTAATTGTAGTTGCTCAATGTATGCTTTTTTTAAATGTCTAAATCCACTTTCAGTGATTTAAAGCAATTTGTGTTTAAAGTGTCAGGCTTTGAGGCATCCTCTGTTTTCTGTTAGGGAATTTTTGCTCGGTGCTGTAAAAGTACAATTGTTTAAGCTGGATTCCCAAAGCTGGAAATGAAGATAATCAGGGTACTGTGAGCAACGTCACTTCTTCACACATCATTCAAGTTAGAATAACTGCTGTCATTTATATGCATTCAATTAATGTGCAGTGCTGCAGCAGTTATTACGCAGTTCATCAAGCGTGTGTAATTAGCTGAGCAACTTTCACTTCCTATCACCCAGACGCTGATTCACAAAGTCATAAATAAAGATGCAGATCCCCATCATTGTTCTCGGAGAGCATCTCTCATATGAGAGAGTATTAAAAAAAAAAAAATAATCAGAAAAATAGCAAAAGTTGAGGGAGGGAGAGCCCAGTAGCTGAGAAAGTCATGCTTATCGTCCTGTGGGCCTGAAGGAGAATAAAGAGAGTTATTTGGAATTCAGTGGGTACCTTTCCACTTAGATTCATTGCACACACAGCACAATAAAAAGCCTACCTTTTGCTGTTGACAAGTGCAGAGAGCTCCTGAACACCTTCAGCAGGGCAGCTGAGATACCTGCAGTAATCTCTGTTCTCTGGGTAACTCGCACTCTGCTCACCCGTGCATAACCTGAGATTTATCCAGGGCTGGGGTTGCCCCCACAGCCAGGGGCAAAAGGAGTCGAATTGCAGGACAAAACTGCAGCAGAGTCACAGCAATTGAGCAGCAACCACAGCTTGGAAAGGCATCAGTTCTATATCAGAAAGAAGAAAGGCCCAACACTCTCTCTTTTGTTGGATTTTTAGGTTGCAGTCATTGCATCACAGTTAGTGAAGAAAATGATTGCAAGGAGAAAATCTGGAAATCAGAGGCAGGCTTTTACACCATCTTTTTAATTCATAAAGGATATATAAGATCAAAATGACTGAACCAGCAACCATATGCTGTCGCTCCGTATGGTTTGATTCTTTCTTACTACATGAAATAGATTGAATTAGATAAATAAATTAGTATTTATACTTAATTGCCAGCTGAGGGACATGAGAAAATTTGAAATTTTGAAGAACAGGGAGCAATCTGATTAAGATAGATGTAGAAATGAAAGGAGTTCTATCCATGAGTCATGCTAGAGATGGTAATGAGCATTATATCCATGATGTCCTGTTGGGATTTGGATGTGCCCACAGCAGAGACCACAGAATGATAGGCTGAAGCTGGGTGAAAAGAAGCGAAACAATTCAGCATGTTTTTTTGCTAAACATGGAGGCTTGTATTTCAGTTACTTGATCTTCAATTTACTGATGCAAAAATAAAGAAAGAGCATCTGGTTTTGTGTCTTTTCCTTCAGGTACATCAATGTCAGAGATTGCTAATTCTGTTTTGGGTATGCAGAAACTTGTGTTTGCAAGGGCTGGTTTTGGAAAATCAGTGCAAAGGCATCTGAGTAATTTTGTGTCACTTTTTGGGTCTAGTTTTCATAACTCTAAATTTTAATAGACCCTGGTTATATTGTAGGTTATACCATTTTACTGATTGATACTAATTATATTGTTTATTATCTGGCACTTCCTGAATTCCCTGACAAACCTTTGCATCATTTCTATGGATTACCTGAATAGTATTCTACTGTTTGGCATTTCAGATCTCTAATTTACCTTATAGTCCAGACAAAAATATTTTACTTGTGATCCATAATGTTTCCTTATCTCTTAGGAGGGGAAGTGCATCCTGCTTTAGCTGCATACCTGTGGTGTTTAAATACTCTATATTCATTTCTTGGCATTGCAACGGTTTGCGCCAGGAGTTTCCCAATTTAAGGACAACTACATAAAGAAAATTTGGAAAGGATCACTTATATGACCACTAAAAGAACTCCCAGGTGTTGTGTGCTCTGCACTTGGGATGACAGTATGCTCTTTCTGAGGAACCTGGGCTAAAGCTTTCAAATTTCCTGAGGATGCCTCAGTGTGAAAATGTGGAGGTGCAGGTGGTATATCCTCAATGTCATGGAGCCAGGCACATGCAGTTTTGCATAAATTAGTATTTGTAGGAGAATTAGGTGTAGAATAAGGAAAGAAATCACTTGATCCTCACTTTTATGTTTAGGAATTATCAGTGGCTCGGAGACCGCCCAGTATCAGTGACTTCCCCACATGTGGATTCTGTTTCTTATTCCAGTCAGGGCAGTGAATAAATTTTAAATGCGAAGACTCATGATCTGAACTACCTCATTTGAGAGTGTAGGATTAGACAGCTCTATTAATATTTATGCCTCCTAATGGGCTACTTGATTTTCAGAGCAAAGCTCCCCACACCATACTTTCTGGGTTATGGCTGTGGTTACTACGGACGCACAGGAGCAAACGTACATACACACAAATATATTCATGGAACTGAAACACAAATCACACTGCTGTAATCTCATCCTGCTTTGATCTCCCTTTGTTTTCAATAGAGAATATGTTACATCAGTTCTGTTTTGTAAGAGGCTCTGATAACCTTAGGGCTTTAAGCTTAGCAATATAAAATATTCTTTAGAAGACTAAGCAGAAATTTCTGTTACCTTGTGTTTCTGTAGAGTGTTCATTCCAATATTCCATTTGACTACTCTAGAACTATTTATTTATCATCACATCCTGGAAAAGGACAATTAATATAATTTGCACAGTTCCTGTGGACTCCCTTAAATGAAGATCTTTCTGTAAACTCATTTCAACTCTGAAATCAACAAGAAAAGGACAAGCTGAGACCTTTAAAGTGTGTATTTTCACTGATAAAAGTTGTCAATTGATTGTCAGTGCTCTTTGTTTCTAAAGATATCATATAGAAAATAATGTAAAAGTAATGGAAGCGTAGATGGTAAATTGTCAAAAATTACTGAAATATTACTTTCTCCACAGCCATGTGAATAGAAAATATGAAATCTAAGGTGTGAGCCTCCATCACTGCAGACAGAGCTCTGTCAAAATAAGTTATGTTATCAGTAGGCTAAAAACATGGCTTTGCAGACCATTGCCAGGGCTCTGGGTCTCTTGAGCATGAGTGCCAAACGCACAAAATATGCCTTTGTGTGTATTTTGAGGGACATCAACCCTTAAAAAGGGTTTATATCTTCATTAGGCCACTTTGAAAATTCCTAACAAATTATTTGCCTGTAGTATATTTGTGTCAGTAGTTGCCTGCACACATTTGAAGTTTCACCCTCATCCTTGCTGGGTCCTGGCTGGAGAGCCCTCATCCTGAATCCCTGTGGTATCAGCAGGCCCAAATGTAGTCCGTAATCCCTAACTCCACTGCTGCTCACCAAGACACCACGATTGTTCTTTTTTTCTGTTCCTTTTTGTAGCCCTGTTTTCCATTCCTCAGCTACTGCTGCAGCATTTCCTTATTCTACTGGTAATACATGGAAGAGGATAATGAAGCAAACATTGTCTTGTACAGACCTTTTCATCCTTTCACAATCTAAAGCTGTTAGTGTCAGTTAGCAGCATTTTTCAAAGATGTGCAGTAGGTTTATGTCATATTTGAAATAAAATGCTTAAAACTCTGGTGTACTTTCTCCAGCCCTCTTTCTGGGTGAGCCAATGCTTGACAATAGAAGACTGCAGACTGCATTTTAAGACTCCAGTCATCTTAAATGCCATCAGCACTGGTCACAGTCCCCTGTAAATGTCTGGTTGTTTGGGCTCTGGGCTCTTGCTGACCACACAGCCATCGTGCTGTCACTGCTTTGTTCATATACCTTGACAGTGCTTATAGCTCTAACAGGTCTTAAATTCTTATCTAATCCCATTCCTTGTCCATTATTTTACTGCTTGCTTTTCATTTTCTACATCCTCCCCCACACAGGCTCTAAAATAGTGCTGCTACCCTGATAATGCTAAGTCGGATAAAACTGGTTTGTGTTTCTTCCCCCGGCCTTGGTTGGCTTGGACTGGTTTTACTCAGTAAACATCTGTGAGATGGTTTTCCCTTCAATCTGTTAGTTTCTAATTTATCATTTAAAGCCAGGATGGACAAATCTTATAAAAAATAACTGCATAAGTGTATTTGTACATTTTCAGGAGGAGCGTTTGAGTAACTAATATGGCTTTTAGATAGCTATTATTTTCTGCTTGCTTTTTTCCCCCTGTATTGCAGTGTTATTCCTTTGCTCTCCTCTGCATTAATGCTCTTCATCTTTTTGTTTCCTTATAATACACACGGATACAAACATTTTTTGTATTCTTTGGGTATTTTTTTAAGCTTGAAACATGATGCTTACATGTGTCAAACCATTTTTAAGGATCATCTCACAATGTTAATAATCTGCTTATAACTTGAATATTGCTCCAGTATACTATCTTTTTCTTTTTTTTTTTTTTTCCAAATTCTTTTCACTCATAATTCTTTAGCCTTCTTCATTTTTACTTACTTTATGATGTCAAATTTACATGTCTTCTTCACTTTGATATGCATGGTATTAATAATTATACTCAGCACCCAGAAATCAACTGCTTTAATGAGCTTACCATAAATGAGATTTGTTTTCGGGACATCAAACCATTTCCTTCTGTTTTAATATTAATATCTCTTATTTTACTTTCTCATGCTTGTAATAATGGGATTTATCCAAAGAAGGAGCAGCAGTGAACAATGCAAGGCTCAGGGAAGTGGGACAAAGCTGACTTTCAGCCCTGTTTGCACCTATATTCCAACACAGTGCAGGGACCAGAGTGGTCTCTGCCTGGAACTGCAGCTTCCTCAGGGCTGCTCTTGCAGAAATTGCAAGACACATGGAAGTGGCATGGTCCAGGTGCTGCAGCTGATTTCCCCTTCCAGAGTTGTGCCAAAGTGTTTTGGAACATTCCAGCAGCGGCAGTAAATCATCTTGCTAATTCCTCTGCTGTGGGAATTCTGTTAATATCCCTTGGTGCTATCAGAGCAAGACTCAATCTGCCCTGGCAGAGTTCTCTGCGTGCTGTTTGTGAGGCTGGATTTTGACTTTCCTATTTATACTAAGAATACAGTAAACACCCAGCCAGCTTAGTCATAGGAATGGGTTTGAAGAGAAAGAAAATTCCCTGGTTGAAGAACTGAGTTTGTTTTTTTTTTTCAGCTGATGCAGTTCTGTAAGTAGATCCTTTATTGAAATATCATTGCCCTGTAGAGAATGCATCTTCTGCTGGGTTTCTGTGTTAATGAGGGTACAGCCAGTATGTTTGACCAAAAAGACACATTTTGGAGGAAACCAGGGCCAGCAGGACAGTTTTTATGTTGTTGTAGGCACTATTCACATCTTCCTGCCATTGACAGTCATTTGCAATTCAAGTGAGATGCTGGCCTCTCCTAGAATCATTAATGCAATATTAATGCCAGTGGATCAGGCCCTACAGAGGCAAAATACTGAGGTCTCTTGGTATGATTTAATATTTAAGTAATTTAAAATTTATTTTATAATCTGTTGAAAATCATACATATATGTATATATATAGAGAGAGATACTCTAGTAAGGCAGAACTGACAGGAGAGAGGCAGCTATTTATTATTTGTATTTGTTTTCTGAAAAGCTTCCATTTGTTAAATTTCCCCCTTTTTGTAAAGGCCTTCTTTAATTATTAGCTGAAAATCAGGTATTTATGTAATTATCATAATTATATCTACACATCTAGTATACTTGCAATTATTTCATTAAAAATGGTAATTATTATACAATTATAGGGGATAATGATGCCCTTGTAACATATTGCAGAAGCCCTAATTAAGTGGTAGCATAAATGAATTGGAAGAGATTTTGAAGTTTTGAATATTGTTTTATCAGAAATATCAGAAGTGATTCATCCACATTATGAACTGGCAGTAAAACCCCTGCAAAGTTATTTTGAGAAAATATTCCACAAAGCTCACGGAAAAAGATTTGTCTCTATTGCCTTTCTGTCTTTACTTTCTGTTCTCTATGTTTTTACACCTAAAAGCTGTCTTCAGACTGTTAATGGAGAGGTGCATTGTGTAGGAAGAAGATTGCACAGCTTGCTGAATGTTTCTAGAAGGCGCAGCCCAGAGCAAGCACAGTTTGTACTTAGACATCCTTTTTCTAAACAGAGGCAGAAACTTATCCAACAGTTGGCTGAAGATGATGAAAAAGCTCCACTAAATACGAGGAGGTTTTTATTATGTGCTGAGATTTAGTGATCTATTGGAGTGTCCAAATTTTGCACTTCCAGGTGCTGGGGAAAGAGGAAAAAAAAAAATCCTCTTGTAGTAGGTTCTGGTGATGCTCCAGGCACAGGAGATGGACTAAGCAGCGTGGTTACAGAGGAACCCTGTGGAGTATCTCCCTGTCTCTCCTGCAGAGTGGGTGGGGAATAACTGGTAAGGATAACATATGCCAGAATCTACCAAAACCTCAGGATCGCAGATTTCTCACCCTTTTTCGTGTCAACCTTCTGTAGCGTGCTGATGACCTCTCTCCTCTTCCTTCAGCTAATTTTAGAAGCCATTAAAAATGGCAGTAAGACACGTAGGGTTTCGAAGCTTGTTTTCTCGTTCTGTGTTTCGCATCTGACACGGGGTGTTGCTCACTGATGAGCGCACAGCCCTGACCCCGTGGCACGGGTGGCAGCGAGGAGCCACCCTCACCTTGTCCCCCGCCTTGGGACAGCACCCTGCTGATGCTGGGGCAGGCTGGAGCTGTGCCCAAACCAGCTGGAGGGGCTCCATTCCCATCTCCTCTCCCACCTACCAGCTGGGCTCCTCCTCCAGCGCCTGCTCCCAGCTTGGCCACGGGAATGACTCATGCACATTCCCCCCACTCGCTTGGGATGGAGCAGGGCAGGTCAGACAAACCTTCTGCTCAGTTCACCTCATCCGCTCAGCTCTCTTGAGGAGGGCTTGCAGGATTTTAATGGATCCTAATGCAGGGTTTTAAACTCCCACAAAAAAGATGGGAGAGAAGCTCTGAGGAACAGGGGATCCTGGAGCAGCAATAATGTCTTGCTATACCCTGAGCTGAAGACCATCCACCATGGAGAAGAGCTCCCTGTTTATCCTGTTTATTCCTTGCTGAGGCTGCCATGATTTGCTCATATTTTTTGGGTGTTTTCCTGAGGATTTTCTGCCCTTTAACCCAGAGCTTTGCAAAAGTCTTCTTGTCAACCCCCCTATGGCATCCTTGCCCACATAACTCTTCTCTTTTAATTTATTTAGTATATTACTTTTAAAGTAGTGAGCAGGCAAACAAAGCAGAACCAACTGCATGTAGCTGACCCAGTGAGAACTCATTTTCTGAGAATCCGCATTCCCAAAGCAATAGTCTTTAACGAGATGGACCCAGTGGTAAGGGAATATGAAACATGCATTTATCTGGGTATATATGTACATCTAACAGTCATAATCAGATCTGAGAGCTCAAAGGAAAGCTAGTACAATTTGTCTTACTTGATTGCAAAATTGATATTGACTCATATGTTTTCGTATTTATTTTAAAGTCACAAAAAGAACTTGGATTTTTCTTTTTAAAAAAAAATGATTTAATACCTGAAGGCCATGTCTAAGATACCTATGTGAGAAGAACAGAAGATTCTGCACGTTTACCAACCCCAAGACTGTTTTTATTAATAAGATTTTCTGTGCTCTATACAGTACGTTGGATCCATGAAATATTGCTGTATATGGCTGTTGGAGAGGCAGGTTTATTTTGTGAAATTTCACAAGAAATCTCTCTGTAAACCTAGATTTTAAAACCTTAATCCTTCCCTGTTTCCCTCTGATGCTAAATGCAGATGAAGCAGCTCTCCATATGAATCAATTAATAGCTATGCTCTGTGGAACAGGAGAGCGAATTTAGTTTGTTTTCTACACTTTTCAGTCATTAACTGAGCCATTGGTTAATGAAAAATGGATTGCTTTTGCTCAAAACAATAACTTCTGAAACAATAAATAATTGCTCTACTTAAGAGCTGAAGCACCTGCAGTCTCTTTTAGATGGAGTCTCCATAGATGAGGTCTCACACAAAGGAAGAAAGAAAAGATGCATTGATTGTTTTTTCTTTAAAGCACCATGAAACACTTGATTAACTGCAATTCTTGCCATCATACATTTGCAGTACAAGTACTGGAGGCATTACCTGGCCAGAAGAACATTGTGGTACAGGATTATGCAAAATGGATTTTACAGAGTTTTACCGACATGGATGACAGCTGAAGAGGTCCCGGTGAAAGTCCACGCTCTGCCCTGAATTTGGGGCTGTTGGTGCAAACACCTCACACCCCATTCCACGTGCCTTTCATTCCATGCTACTCACGTGTGACAGAGAGCACTGCTCCTTGGACTGTGAGCCAGTCCTGTGCCCGTGCCAGGCTGATTTTGTGTCTCATCCTGACATCTTTGAAAGATGGCTGCTGAGATGTGCTTGGGCATGAGAGGGACGTTTGCCCGCAGAGGTGAGCTGGGAGAAAGATGATCAGCTGAGAGCAGTAAGGAAAGGGATCTGACAGCAAAGAAGGCTCCTGACACACACGTTGAAGCAGGTGTACGCTGCGAGGCACTCTGCAAACCAAGCAGAGAAACAGGATTAAAAGGCTCTTTCCCTTTAGGCAAAATAAGGTGAAGAAGAAGGCAGCGCACGATTCCACCCTGCAGTTTTTAGTGGCATAAACTATTTTTCTCTCCAGAGTTTGCTAACATATATTAGCTGCTGTTTTTCTGCCCAGAGCTTTGACATATACAACTACAAGCTGGTTTGGCTGAGTATCAGCACAACAAACAAGAAGCAGTCAAACAGGAGAGGAAGAAACAAATAACTTCTCAGAAATGGTCCATATACATGCCGTGCTTGATATTTGCTCTGCTGCAAGTGGCCTGGCTGTCATCCCTCTCTGCCCAGCCACCTGTGTTAGAGGACATACCACAAAATAAGTTTCACCTAAGGTAGAGAAAAAGCTAGCACTTAATATTGCTCGATTGAAAATAGATAAACTCAGCAGTGAGTCAGACTTTGGCCTGTTGTTTGAATTATGAATATTCTTCTAACTGCTGTCACTTCCTTAAAGAAATACAGAGGTTTCCTTGAATTTTAAGTGACTTTGGATTGAAATTCTCTGTGAGTGATTATCTGGCTCAGTGAATACTGTTGTTATCATTAGCAGTTTTGGGTGTTAACCTTTTCACTGCTAAAATCTCTGAGTGCTGTGTGACATTGCCCCTGCTCTTGGGAAATAAAAAGGTTAAGAAGCCGTTGAAATGCATTCAGGAAATGTCATAATTTTCAGGCTGATGAGGGGCTAGCCTGGAAGAGAACAAAGGACCGACAATAATAATAATTACATTTACTTTGTGATTGTGCAGAAGACAGTTTGAAGGAGAGCAGGCCATACACAGTGGCTCATTTTGGGTTCTGTCCCCATTAGTTATGTCACCTTCTTGCTTTCCTTCTCTAACCCCAGAAATGGGCTCCTTAAATGGACTTTGGAGAGGGATGATTTGACACAAAGCCAAGTGTACCTTTCCAGTGATTCTGGACCTCAGTAGCCTTTTCCCTTTCCCTCCCTCCTTCCCTGGCTAAGCAGCATCTGGCCCTCTCCCTCTGCTGAACTTCTGTGACTCTATTTCAAGTATAGATTTAGTTATTAAATCTGGAGATAAAGTATGGATCTGTTCCTCTAATCAGATACTACAGTGATTAGAGCCATAGAAGTACTTGGAGAGATCAATTAGATTAAATTATCAAATCATTATAAGCAAACTCTTAAAGACAGAGCAATAGAAAGTAATTTTGTGTCACTATTTCTTTGGAGAATATTTATATTCCCTTATTGTTTGTTTGCATCTGTTTTCTTTGCGGATGTTAAGATAACAGTAGCACCAAATCTCCTGCTCAGAGCTGGGCTGGAGGACAGAATGAACCAATTCTACAATGAAGCTCTCTCTGTGATGCTGGTCATAGGCTAAAACACATTATGGCTTGTACTCTGGGTGAAAAAATGCATGCACATGGAAATCCTACTTTATAAAGCAATTGGGCAGTTTCTTGGGGGAGCTCATTTCAGATCCCTGGGGTTAGACAGAAAGCATTCTCCTCTCTCACCAGCCTTTTATCTCTCACATCCCATTCTGTATTTATTATTTTGACTGTGTAATCTAATTTTGAATACTTTTATTGCATAAACCCAGTGTTGTGAACCAACGCTGGCTAATTCAGATAAAGGTTTGTGATTCATTCTTTAGTAGCTCGTTTTCTGGGCTCCTCTGAAAATGGTTTTCTAGTATGTAATAGCCATTTGTGTCACTTCTGAGCCTTGAAGTTGTGTTTTCTACAGTCTGCAGTGCCATCTTCTTAGCATGTATATATATAAGCTTTTCTTTATTAATCTATATTTTAGTAACTACTCCAGCTAATGCTAATATACTGCTTTCATGAGAGAATTGGCAGAATAGTATACATCAAAGGCAACAATTAGTGTATTTTCATTTGACTTGTTCAGCCTATTAGGTTGTTAAATTTTGCATAGAAAATCATTAGCATGTTTAAATTGGGAAGGAAGCTCTTGGAAGGGGAGTTGTGGATGTAAATCAATGGGTGAGGAGGCTTTTGTAAAACAGCAGCTACAGCTCTTGAAATGTCACAAAGTATTCTCACATATTATTAACTGTAAATGCAAAGAGATGAAAAAACTGCAGGATTATCACTGGCTTAGGAGTTAACAAAGAAGCTTCTGATGGTTCTGTCTAATATTAAAATCTGGAGCAGATTGTATCGCATCCTTTTCTTGCTAAATACTCCCATAAAAGTACAGGTTTGGAATTTCAGAATACCTGCTCCTTTCTCAGTGAAGGTGAAGGACATCTGAATCAGGCTTGATATGATATAGCTCCTGTTTTGGTACTTTTCCTTCCCTGAAACCAGCTGAAGAACTGTTGCATCACAAATGATGTCGCAGCCATTACGAATGTTGTTTACAACTTCAGAATTAGCTGAAGTTGAAGAACTGACAGAAAAAAATATGAAGTGCCTTTTCCCCCATCTCTTCTGGGAATTTGGCAATTCAGAAACTGTTGTCTGGTGTTAAATAAATTCAAAAAGGTTTGGATCTTGACCAATTAAAGTCAAAGAAGAAAGGTCAGAAATCAATGCCAAAATAGAATTGAATATTCCCTCAGACAGCAGCTAATCAGAGCTTTTGTGTGGCCTGCTGTGCCAATATCTATTCAGAGGCTGGTCATTATGCCTCTGTTCTAGGAGAGTAATAATTTTGGAGTCTTCACTGCCCTAAAATCAAGCAATTTACTGCCTTTTTTTCCCCCCTATGTTTTTGTGGTATTTTGCCTGATAAACATTCAGTACTAGACAAAGTGGCTTCTGGTTTTGTCCCTGCTCTTTTCAGTTTCAAATTTCTTTAAATGCAGTTGCTGTTCTTTAGTGCCAAAGTACTTGATTGCCTTCATAAGCCAAGAAATTTAGCAGCAAAACTGACATAAGCATCAGGATTAAGTTATTGATTATTTGGAAGACAAAAAAATCCATACAGTCCTTTGCATTGTGCTCCAGTGGAAAGCACCTGGACCCGTGTGCACTCAGTGGGTAAATTCGTGGCCACAGAAAAGTCAGCTGTGAAATTCAAATCGAGTTTTACAATTTTAAAACATGAACAGACATAAGCTTAGAGACAGTTGCAGGGAATTTGAATGTTTGGTCGATTTTGAAAAATTTGCCTGAGATACATGAATATATTTTCACTTTGTTGCTTTTTTCTCCATTCTAATTTTCTTGATATGATTTCACATCTGTCTCATATCATAGCTTCTCCTATAATAACAAATCTCTTTTATCTTTTTCTGTACTGTTTTTTTTTTCCTGTTTCTTGCTCTCATAGTCTTATTGTGTCTTTGTCTTTATTTCATGTTTACACCTACTTTTTTATTTTAGTAGCATTTACTGCTTCTTTAGGGCTGCAAAATCATGAGCTAGTGTTTGCCATTATACCCTTTATTTTTTTCCCTTTCCATTGAGGATGGAAAAATTAGGACAAAAGAGTGGACTTCTGCAAAGTCATACACACAGAGGGAAAGAGACGGAATATCGTTGTAGAGCTGAATGAAAACATCCCATTCCTTTTATTGCAGTTTATTTTTTGGGGCTGGGCTGTTTATGATGCTCCTGGGCCACCTTTATGATTCATGTTGCTGAAGCAATGCTTCTTTTCTTTAATTCCTTCCTGCACAAGTTGATCTTGATCTTTCCTAAGTGCAAGTATTTGTCAGCGAGTTACCCCCCATAGGGGTGCAGATCACGTCTAATCTTAGCCCATGAAATATTTGCTGCCTCCCACTTGTCTTGCTGCCTTACAGCCTCCAAATAGGGAAGAAAGAAAGGGCTGCTGCAGCTTTCATTAATTATTTAAGCGCTGTTATCAAACATTCCTAGAGTGCCGTAAATTTACAGGCTTTGGTACAAACTTGGAGAAAGCGAGTTCCCCGCTCCGGAGAATTTACAGTGAAGAAAAGACAAGAGAGGTGAAGATGTAAAGGCAGTGGATGTGGTGGAGTGGTGCAGAACAGGGGAGTTTTGCTAAGAAGGGATTGGCACAATCCATGGTGTGAGGGAGAGGGAGAGCAGGAGCGCGGGGCGCGTGCACAGGGCGCCCGAAGAGGAGACGGCGGCAGCAGTAAAAGCCAGCAACAAACAACGCACAGGGATTACAAGGAAAGCAAAAGGATTGACCTGATTTGTGTGTGTTTACCACTCAGCTTCTTAGTGGTGCTCTTTCAGCTCCTCGTGCAATCGTTGGGCTCCACGGGAGGCAGAGGAGCTTTCGAACGGAGAGCGACGCGGTGGAGCGGATCTCTGTGCCTGCCATGGGGATCTCGTGTGTGAGCTGGTTGGTGACTCCCAAAGACACATGGACAGTGGGAAATGGTCCCTTCAGGGGGATTAGTGACACACCCAGCCCCTGGCACAGGGCTGTCTTTGGGCCACTGCAGTTATGTCCCTCCCAGAGGCAAAGAGCTGTGTCAGCTGCCGGCGGAAACTGGTTTTTAAACTCAGCCTGTATCCATGGGAAATGGATTTGTAGAGAATTGTAGGTTTATATGTATTGATTGTTGTAGTGGCAATACCAGTGATAGTGCCCTGTGTACTTTACTATGTATGGCAAATGATGAACAAGGCCATCAAAGGTTATCCTGTTCAAGAGAGAGGGGGAAATGCGGGAAATGGATTTGTAGAGAATTCTCAAAGCCTGACAGAAGGCTCACATTGTCTTGTGCATCTGTATGCAAACTCTGAGATAAAAAATGCTGACTTAGAAATACCATGGAATAGGACAAACATTGTTGAGAGAGAAATGGAACTAGAAACAAGTTTCAAATGATGGCCTTGCAAATAGACTAGGTACTTTGGAGAAACAGAACTGTGAAAGATGCATTGGAGTAGGACCCACAAGGGGTAATTTTAGATGAGTGGCTTCAAGGCATTAGCAGCATTGTGTGGCAAAAGCTGATAGGCCAAAACCCGCTTATAATGTATTGTAATTAGGAAATAGTTTGGCTTCTGATTTGAATGGCACGAGATGTAACATTGATGCTGTCTAACCCTTCACATGAGACTGAAAATGGAACAAAAGTCTAAAATGCCTCTCAGTTACCCCATCTCTGGGTCAGAAAAAGGAATAATCCAACACGTATCCTCATGTGGAACCAGCAGCACTCTGTTTTTCTAATACAGTTTCATTTTTAGATGCATGAGCACAAAGAGTACAAGTGCATCTAAACAACTCAGGGTAACTGGAGGTGAACAGGCAAGACTCAGCTCACAGAAACCCGCAGATGCTGATGATATTTCAGTGACTTTGTTATGTTCCTAAGCCTTGTGTGGCAATGTTCATTGTGTGGCAGTGTGCCATTGCCCCACGTGGTGCGACTGCTGCTATGGAGATCCCTTGAAAAAATGGAATATTAACAGGTGTAATCTACGATGGAACTATCAGGCACCACATAAAAAAAATGTGTTCAACTACACATTTTTTCCTAGAAAAAAACCCAGTGTATCTGGGAGCTATATGGTCACACCTTGTTCTGCTCAGTGCAAAGGGCTGACCACATGTTTGGGCACTGCTCCTTTTCTGATCAAATGCTGTTTATTGCACTGAAATGCTGCAGAGTATATTCAGATACTCAATCCATGTGTATTTAAGGCCCTCACTTAAGCATGATCCTATGGAGAACAGTTGTGGAACCTGGGGTTTATCCAGGGATAGCTGAAGGCAGGTGTTGATTTAAAGCCTTGCCTGGTGGGAGCATTGCTATTCACTGTTACAGGAGCAGGATTTGTCCCATAGTTTGCTAAAACTGGAAGGATGACTCCTGGGGACCATTAAAGTGGTTTAAAGTGGTTGTAAAATGTCTGCAAGTCTGGCTATAATGTTACTATAACATAGGCATAATTGTAGTCACTGCATGAATTCTGAGCAAAACAAAGACTTGTATGGTCAGGTACTTTCAGCCTGACCTAAAAAGATTTTTGCGTTGGCCTTCTCTACTTGTAGCTGCATTTATTTGGTTATTTACTGTAACTTTTTTTTCACTAACTTTAAGAGGGAATACTTTAAGGTAGAAGAGTGAGATATATACATCTAAGCCTGTGGACAAAAATACCAGCCAAAAGCTCTACATGGGAATGAATACATAATCAGCAACTTGTACTTGTCTGTTATAACAAAATAGCATTAAGGAACAGAACATTGACTGTAATGTAAGTTGCAGTTACTTCCCTGCCAGGGCAGCAATCCTCTTGAGGCTGTCATCTATTGCAACTTGAGCGATTGCTAATTGCTTTTATGAAAGCACCAGCTTCAATTATATTTTTAGTGTGTCACCTGTACAGCTTTATATTTGCATCTATTTAGAAAGGCGTTCATGCAAAGCTGAAAAAATTAGGAAGCAATCCTGCAAAACTGAGGTTCACGTGTGAATTGTGGCATTAAATATGCTGAAGGCGCAGAGCAAACCGTGGTGTGCTGATCACACCTCCTGTAGGAAAAAATGGGGAAAATGCAGTGTTTTGCTGAATTCCCAAACCTCCTCTTGGCCTGGGTGTGCACCTGGCTCCACTGCAGTGCTGCCTCACCCTGAAACTTGACTACTGAAAGTAGACGGGCTCTGTAGAACGGAGACAGGAAAAAATCGCACTTACACGCTGAGTTGTGCTGGAAAAGAAGGAACTTTTATTTACATCTTTGACATTTTATAGAATTCCAAAGGTGACAGTGGATTGGAGGGTGAAGCTGCCACCCCTCCAACACACTGGTCAGACCAACAGTCTGTCAACTCTCTCCTCCTCCATGAAAATATGAAAACAAACCATTTGTTGATACTTAAAGTGTGGGAAAAATCTTGATACACATAGAAAACAATTTCTCAGAAAGGCTGCGTGGGCAACAAGGGAATCACAACACATCAGGGAATCACAGAATCATGGGATGGTTTGGGTGAGAAGGGACCTTTAAGTTCACCCAGCCCAGTCCCTGCCATGGGCAGGAGCACCTTCCACTATCCCAGGTTGCTCCAAGCCCTGTCCAACCTGGTCTTGGACACTTCCAGGGATGGGGCAGCCACAGCTTCTCTGGACAACCTGTGTCAGGGCTTAACTGTGAAAAAACTTCTCCCTTAAATCCGACTTAAATCTTCACCTTGAGCTTTGCAACGCTTCAGATTTGGACCCAGACTGTCTGGCTTGAGCCAATGCCTCCTTCAAAGAAGAGATAATTAAAAAGGCTTTTATGTCTTTCTCGGAGTCATCATGTCATTTGTTCTGGCAGCAGATGTGACAAAATTACTGCATTTACTTTAAGTTTCCTATGTTGTCTTAATGGCCCAGAAATTTTTTAAAGGAGGTTTAGAGTGTGTGGCACGCAATGACAACTGCACTAACGCCAGAGTTTCCAGGAGCATGGCTTTGCAATATCCGTACTCGTTTTATGGTCTGTGGTAGGCAGCCTTGAACTGCTTTATCATTTTGCTCTCTTTTAGTGAATCAGAGTAATTCCTCACAGTAATAAAACAGAAACCTGAATTAGCAAAAAATCTGATCCCTAAGTGACCTTATCTTGCTGCCAGTCTGATGTAATCCAGATCCTGATGTGATCCTGCCCTCCTTTCATGTGAATAGTGAAAAAGCCCTCCCTCTCATGGACTAAAAATCTAAATTTTCTTAACAGAAAAAAGAAAAGCAAAAAAATCTTTCAGACAATTTTCACATTGGAAATACTTTCTATTGGTTTCCACAATCAAAATTGCTTGAAATTTTTAAATTGAATATTATTACTGATCTACTACTGGTATATTACTCTGTATTCTTGGATATATCTGTGTCTTTGTTAGTGGGAAAATTCTGCTACAAGTGCAGCATAGCAGCTGAAAATGCTGGTACCAGTCCAGGAGGTGGATGTAGGTTTGCTTTCTTTCTTTTCTTTTTTTTTCTTTCCTAAGCGGGGAGAAAGAAATTGTGCTATATATTTTTAACGAAATGGTATTGAGATTAAATAATTATAAGACAGCCTTGTAGTAACCTCCTGATTACTTTGTGCCGGAGTGTTAGCCTTGTAGTAGCTAAAATCATTGGTGAAAAGATGATACAGAAAATAAATAAGTGTTGTTTATTAAAGAACCATTGCTAGATGAAATTAAGATGAATTTTTAGGCTTTGTAAATCAAAACAAACTAAAAATAGAAAACAAGACTACATTTTCATGGATTTTCAATCCTATTAATATTTATTAAGCTCCAGTTCTTTGGGTTTCTGTGTTTCAGATAGTCTGTCATGAAATAACACAGGCTTGTCTGAGATGAAAATTAACTTGGACCCAACTGAAATCAAAGTGAACCGATTTCTTTATTTTCATTCCTCAGACTGACAGAACTGCATAAAGCAGAAAAGCCAGAAAAACATAATAATTAGACTTGAAAAGTCCTTGCTACTTTATACATCATAGATAGTTTTGGGAATAAAGATGTACAAAGTTTTTTTTTTTAAAAAAAAAGGAAAGACAAAAATCCCTATTTAATCTTGTATTGCTATTAAAATTTAAAAGCACTGCAACATTGAGGATTACAATCCAGCCTTCCAAAGAGCTGCTGCCATGTTGTCTCAGTCTTCTCATGCACATCCTCTGTACTCTTCTGGACAGTAGTTTATGGAACTCCAGATTTTCCAGGGAAAACAAAAAAATCCTCACCTCTGTGTGGCAATTGCATGGAAGGTATAATTGGTGGTGTTTTACCAGCAGTGGGGCAAACAGTTATTTTATATCAACACAAAGGCATTCTGTATTGGCTTACTTGACTTGTAGATCACTATACATGTGTCTTTTAGTGGTTTTATTACAATAATTTGAGATGTGCTGGATGAAGTAACTAACATAAATATTCAAAAGTAATTATATATATGATGTGAGAAAAAGGGAAAAAAGGGACCATAATTTTCTCTATCTGTGTAAAAACTTAAAAGGTGTGGAAATGTAATCTTTTGCCTATTTTACACAAAGGAGAATATTTGATTTAACTAGTCACAAAGCTTTTAGGGGTCCGAAAAGAATACCTCCCTTATCTACGCTGGGGTCCTACCTTTAAGTAAGAAAATAAGGTTTAGTTGTCTAAAATATTTTGTTGTTCTCAGTAGTCTTCCTTGCAGAAATTAAATTTCACTCTCTGCCTCTCAGTTGATAAAATCTCTCTTTTTCCTACTGGAGGCCCCATTTCTAATGTGAAAAACAACAAGAGGAGCTTGTGAGCTTTGACACAGTTTTGAAAACAAAAGCAAACTTTCATTTATAAAAGAGAGGAAAAAGGGCATAGCCTCTTTGTTTCTTTTCTTCTAGTCTGCAGATCATATTTGAAATGATTCTGCCTCTTCATATTTCTTCTTAGACTGAAAATTTTGGTCATAAATCAGAATTAATGTTGGGGCAGAAACAGTGCAAAAAACCAGTTGTCATTTAAAGAGGAAAACCCAAGAGTACCCTGAGCACAGGCAGCAGCAAACTGTGGTACAGCGTTGAGGACTGAAGTGGGAAGCAGCTTCCTTCTTTGAACAATAACCATAAATGTTTGTGCTTCCAAAAGAACTAAAAATTTGTGATACACGACTGCCATGGAACATACTGTGTCAATACTTTGAGCTATATTTTTATTTTAAACGCTTTTTTTTAAAAAAAAACCAACCAACCCAACACCTTAAATCCCAGGGTGCTTTGTGGGGTAGTTGTCACTGGTGGCAGATCCAGGGATGTCTCATCCCATGGTGCCACATGGTGCCAGCTGGTCCCCCGTAATGTCCACACTCCTGCACTGGCACTCAGCTTCTCCCCAGGTTCACTACAGGTAAACATTTCCTTGTTTTTTCTTATTTTTTCTTAATCCCACTTTGAGCTATTAAAACCATCCAATGTGGCTGGATTTTGTGGGCACAGCTGAGTGGAGACCTTGGAGCTGTTGGCCAAGGGAAGGCAGATCTGCACTCTTTTGCCTTGCAAAGAAAGTGGCAGCTGTTTTTTGGAGGATCCAGGCTCCCCTTTGCCCCAAAGCAGGTGTGGGGGTAGATGAGAGCATGTAATTATGTGCCTGCAGATTGTTTCATAAGGTATTTGCATAAGGAGCCAAATTAGATTAGTTTAACTTAATTCCGGTGTTTCCTAACCTCCCGGTCTTTGACTCAGCAACCCTAATGTTATTTTAATGTGGTTTCTGGAGATTAATACAGACAAAGAGTCCCCGTAGATCCTATAAATCTGATAAGCACATGGAAAATCTAACAGGAGATATTTCTGAGAGAGAAAAGGAAAATGCTTGTTCACATGGAAATGGTGGCTTTCAGAAAAACTCTTGTCAACCACTGCAAAAAGAGAGTGAAATCTTCATCCCTTTGAAATCAAAGGGATTTACTTGAGAGTTTATGTGATTAACACAGAGAAGATATCTGCTGTAGTAGGACCAGAAGGAATGTTTTAAAAAAGCCTTTAAAGTGATATAGTAAACTATTAAATTCTGTAGATTTCTTAGTAATGTTGGTAGAATCCCATCATGTTTCTCACTGCAGCAACTCAGTTTTTAAATATGCTTATTTGCATTATTTATATTCCAAAGGCACATTCTAGACTGTTTCCTTCAAAAAAAATCCATCATTTTCATGTGTCAGTTGTTGCCTGAATGGTTCTGCATGTTCACCTAAATTCTGGGTGGTGTACTGAGAGGGAGCTCTGTAATTCCCTTACAGATTATATTAACATTGGATTAAGAAAGCCACAATAAGAATTATCTACTTGATCTCCCACAATTAAGCATTAGTCTGGTGTAAAACTTTAAAGTATCAGATAGTACAGCAGTCCAAGTTCTGATTAGCATTGTTGCTAATGCCTATATTGGTGCTCACATGACATAAACATGCCAAGGGCCTTAATACCTGTATTATTTTAATGCCTGAGGGGTTTTATTGTGATGTCAATTATAAATCAGGTTGACAAGAGTTATGTAGATGTTATTCATATTAATCAAAGGAAAATAAGCTAAAAAAAATTTCCTCCCTTATGAGAATAGAAAATTGGAAACTACTTGCTGTTTTTGAGATTGTAGAAAAAAATATATTCATCTACTTTGCCTCTTTCCAAAAGTTTTGGCTTCAACTTTGCAAGGCATTTTCAGCAATCACAAAATCTTAGAAATATAAAAGCTGGAATTTTCATCTAGCTTTGGCTTCAGGAGGCTTGAAAAATGGCATGAAATATAGTGAGGGCTGTGATTTACAAACAAATATGTCTCGAGCATTAGTGTGACAGTGATAATCTGTCACTGCAAGGGTACAGCCTGCACTTCTCCCCAGCCCATGATGGCCCTTGGGTTCCTTCCAGCTTTTGGGATGGCACAGAAGGGAAAGTGCACACACTTTTCTCCCAGAGATTATTAAATGGATCGTTACATTCTCAGGAGTCTCTGGCCTGGAGCAGGGACACCCCTGGTAAAGGGAGGTGTGACTGCGTGAGTCCATGTGTGCATAGGTTTATGGCAGTGAATATTATGAAATTCTCAATTTAGCCAGAGAAGCAGTTGCTCATTTTGCAGGTTCTATTAGGCAGGAATCCCCTTTTGGTTGTAAAATCCCCATCCCTTCCTCCTCTCACTCCCTTCCTTCCCTTCCCCTCAGCAAAAAGCACATCCTACCAGCAGAACTAGCAGTGCGACTTCAACTACAGAACTGCACGGGAGAGAAAGGAGGTTAAAAACCCTTAAAACATATGGCAAGCTTGGGCTTAATAGGAAGTAGGTGGCAATCTCCACAGGGATGCAGCATGGTTTTTTGAAGCATTTGTTTCCCAAATACCTTTTTATGATTTTTCCAGCACAGGCAGGCAGTAAGGGAGTGTAACTAGAGTATAAGCTGTGGTGTAATAGGCGCCTTCTGCAAATGTGACGGTGATGAATTTGATGAAAGAGGAGGTGGCAACCAAAACAAAGACAAAGAAGTGCTGGAAGGACTATGTAGAAATTAAATGGAGGTGCCATTTAGGGTATTGCTGTAGAGCCTGCTGATACTATTTACCTCCCTGCTGAGGTAGAAATCTTTCTCCGCTAAAAGCCTTCATAAGAGCACTGAGGATATGCCTGTGCAGCAGTGTATTACAGGACACACATCTGAGAGGAAAACTGTTAAAACCTTCTCGTAGTTTTATTGAATTATTGCTGCCCTGAGAAAAAATACACTTTAGGAAAACCCCAGCTGTTAAACTCAGCGCGTTTGGAGCGACTGTGTTTACTTCACCGTGGCATTTAAACTCAGCTTATCCCAAAATCAAACAGCAAAAGCTACAGCCTTGGATGCAAGAAGCAGATTTACAGATGTGGGTTAGTTCTGCTGCAGGAGCTTGCTTTGAGGGCACTCTGTTCAGTGCAGAGAGAGCAGCTGTGGCTGACCCTGAGAGTGGTTGGAGTGAGGGAGAGTCAGGGGGGCTCTGCGGTGGTTCCCACTCCGCATGGCCTCACTGGGTTTCAGGGAGGATGCTGAGCTCTCCAGGGCTGGCAGAGCACCAGGGGGCCACTGGGCTCAGGCCAAATGACAGGTTAGAGATGGCTGAGGAGCTTGTTTACATCTCTTCCATCCCTCCTGCTCCCCCTCCCTCCCCATTGCTTCTCTCTCTGAGCGCCTCTTATTGGTGCCGAGGCAGGATCGGGGCGCCTGGAGCATCCCGTGGCAGTTCACAGAGCACTCTGGCAATTAGTTTTCCTTTCATTACACAAAACTTAAGGGCTCCCATTTCCCTACGCTCTGCCCATACCCAGTGTCTGTTTCTCTGGATAAAAAAAAAAGGTAGAAAATGGAATGTGCTCCTGCAAAAAAAGTCGGTAGAAATTTCCGCCATTGTCTGGAAGCCGTCACAATATTGTGACTGCCGTGGCAGGTGAATAATGAGCCACTATGCTGGGCTTCCAGCTAAATGGGGCTTTGTCCTGGCTTTGCTGCAAAGGCATCCAGAAGAATGCAGAGCAGTTTTCCAGTATACAATGAATCACTCAGTGAGGCCAAATGACACTCTCCGAACACTCGTCCCAGATATTACAGCTGTTGAAGGAAGCTGCTTATGAAACAAGGGTAGGCTCAGTCGCTCCGTGACCTTACAGTTCCTGTGCCGTAGGAAATAGTTGGGGTAACTCTCTGCAGGAATAGTGTTGCTTTTAAACCCGTAAAGCCCCGCAAATGGAATCACTGGAGTGTTGGAAAGATGTTATGCTGGAACCCGACCTGGCAGGATGTACTCTGAAAACAGTGTGGTAGCCATTTATATCGACTGCACAAGCTTCAGGAGAGAGAGGGGGATTTAATGCACCCACTTGGCAAAACCAGGGAAAGATCTACCAGGAAATGGGAGATTTGTCTCACCTCAGCCAGGATACCTGTTGCAGTTGTAACACAGAGGGAGCTGTGGCAGTATTTAAATACATAAGTGGGAATTTGGGGCGTTTTGCAAAGCAAAACAGAAAGTTTAAATGGTACAGACCCAAAATAATCTCCTGGCCGGGTTTACAGTGTGGAAGGGCTCTAGGTGTTGTTTCTGTGACTGCTGTACTATGGTGAAATACTGCAATGTAGCTATTATCCCTAGTTTTGCTGCTCCCATGGCCAGTCACCTAAGCTGTGTTTTATATTGCCCTGTATAAGCTCTTGAAATGGTCCGTGAGCAGCAAGTCACTCTTATGCATTAGAGCAATGGGAATATATTATTTACAGGTTATACTTGCCTTCAATTTCTATCCATTTTTTCCCTTGAAAATTTTATGTGTTTCAAAAGTAAGTACAGGCATAGATAAGACTGTGTTCTAGCTAGATTTGGGAAAAAAAGGTTTAATATGACCATTTTCCCCTGCTGCATCCATTTCTTTAGTTCATGGATAATCAGTTTCTTAGTGTTGATGATCTACATTGTTAAACTTCACTTCCATTCTCATGAATTTTTGTTAAGAGGGATTGTTTACAATGATTCACAATATTTATATACCTGTATAAATCACAAATCAGGAGACTGTACTATTAAGGGAGTTATATTTGTCCACAGCCTTTTTCATGAAGAAATATTTACTTGAGAAGCAATGAGAATATGTCATTCCTATGCAGACACTTCAGGTTAAAAAAACCAAAATTAATGGTATAAGCATATGGTCATTGGTTAGGTCTGTGCTAATCACATATGAGCAGTTTCTGATAATTAGAAATTATTGTCCATGTCAGTAGCTGAGTGAGGTCTTGCACTTCCTTTCTGCCCTTAGGATTTAAATACAGTGCACCCAGCAATCATGTCCCTTGCTTGTGCTTTGCTTTTTGTCTGTCACAGAACAGTTTAATTTCCCTTTTACTCCTCCTACTTAAGACACAAATTTTCTGCAATCCTGGGGCCAGATAGTGATAAGTCACACATTCACTCACAAAAAAGAAGCAAAGATCAAAGTGGTATTAGCTGTGAAAAATGTACCTGTGTGCCCAAACGATGGTGTTGTCCTTTCTCTGGTGTGCAAATCTGTGCCATTTACTGCCCTGTTACTGAGTGAGATGCACAATATGAAGCTCATGGGTGTTCATTAGGGAAAGGGAAGGGATGCTGGGGGTACCCAGCAGATTTGGGCTGTGCTGCCCACCTGGATGCTCTCCAGGGGGACACAGATCTCTCCCAGGTCCTGTGTGCTCTGTCAGTCTCTGCAGATGTCCTGGACACCCTGCAGTGTCTAACAAGATGTGAGATGCTCCTGTTTCAGGTCCTGATCCATCACAGGATCCCTGTTCCTTGAGCTCTGGGACGTGGCACTGAGTTTTTCAATCATTCTGCCCTCAGAGCAGTGGCACAGAGTAAGCAGCAATGTGAAACTGGGAGAATTTTTCCTTCTGTGTCTCGGTCCCCTCCTGTGCAGCAATCAGGAGCCTTTGGAGGCATTTCAGGTTGACTCTGCTGCTCTTTTAGCTCTGTATTGGAATAGCTTCATTACAGTCAATGGAACTATTCCATTGAGTAGCTTATTCAGTGAGGTGAGAAAGAAGCTCATAATGTGGCCATAATAAAAGGCTCAATTTTGTCTTCTTTTAATGCACAAAATTCCATTGTCTCCAGCATAAAAGGAAACAGGGATATCAGGCCTAATGCTGTCTGTCTAAATGTGATTCTACCTGGCACCTCTGACCTTTATTTTTAGAACAATTCCGCTTTTAAAGGAAAGTGCAGAAATATAGGTGCATTTTTCTATTTATATAGGGAAAAAAATGAAATCACTACTTTTGTCTGGGTGCAGGAGCATGACAATGTGCCTGCCAAACTCTGTGTGTAGCTTGGCCTTCAAACCAGACAGCAGAGCCTTAAATGAACAGAAGACACAACAAAGGCCTTATTTGAAGAGTAGCAGGGGAATGTTGGGGACTGAAACTATGTTTAAGGATATCGGACTTTTTTTTTTTTTTAATGTGTCTTTTCAATTGTGTGTCAAAAGATCCAGATGGGACAGAGTTAAATTTGGGCCAAAATGAACAAGGTCATCTGTAATTTTTTATATTACAGAAGGCATGTTGCGTGCTGTTACATGTGTTGGCAATGTCCAGGAATCGGTGCTGGAAAGGCTCCAAGTTTCACTTTGGTGGGAATAAAGCAACAGTTTAGAGCTGTTGGTCTCCGATTTTTAATTTTTTTGTTTTGCATTTCATCGAATATGAGGATAAACTCGATGTGCAGAGGCTGTACCGCCAGGCAGGGCTGCAGTGTGGAAAGAAAACACGAGATGGCAGCCGGGAGTATTCCTGGAGTGACAGCCGGAGCCTGCCGGGGAAATGGGGCTGGAATTGGGTTGGAACAAATAAAAACAGGAGTCTCCTCCTCTCGCCGCCGGTGAGCGTCTTTAGACCGAGCTCATCTCTTATTTGACTTGTTTCTTACAGTCCTTCTCCTGTTTAGACCGAGCCCATCTCTCATTTGACTTGTTTCTCACAGTCCTTCTCCTGGAACAGTCTTGGATGCTTTTCAAAATGTTTGGACTCCTCGTTATAAGATGCCCTCCCTGCGTGTCTGATCTCGTAGCTATACAAAAATCAATAGGCTGCTATTAAAAATGCCAAGATCCAGAGCGAAAGCCCGTGGACACAGACCCAGCAGCTGCCCTGGCACTACGTGGAGAAGTCCTTTGGAGAACAGCTTGTGTCACGATTGGGTTGGGACACTTCCATTCAATTACGCTTGGATTGTCTCTGCCTACCAGGAATTTCCTGTCCAGCTGTGGGGATGTGGTTAATGCAGCAGTCGTGTCAGAATCATAATTCTATAATGATATCTCTGTGTTCTCACAGTCTAATACCTCTCCCTCTTGCTCATGTAGCTGCTTCATATCAATTGTATGGGCCATCCCTCTGCAGGGCAATGGGACAAGCTAAACTTTATAAAGAAGAAATTTAAAGAAGAAATTTTAAAGTTTAAAAGATGTGATTTATTTTTTAAATTCATTATTAATTAAAATAACTTTGTAAAAAGTAAACTACAAAACAGAATTTCCACTCTATAATTTATAAATGCAATATTTCCAAAGTCATAGGGTAATTTTTATACTATTATATAAATATAATATTGCCAGATGTATCTCAACATATTGATGTATTTTACCAATATTCTATTCTATTTTATTTTTGTTGATGCTGGTTATTTTGGAATAACCACGCTCATTTCTTTGACAGACAGTAAGAGACAAGGGGAAACTTTTAAATTTGTTTAGGATCTTGAATCACAGATATGAACTGTAATATCTGAATGTGTTTTGATATAAAGTTGAGAAGAAATCAAACCCACAATAGTGCATCTGAATGATGCTGAAGATTTTAGGGCTGGAATCACTATGGATTGCATTTGAATACATCTCAGACAACATTTTGCCTCTTGTACTAAGCACTAACTCATGTGGACTCAACCTGGGGCTCAAACATTGCCCAGTCAGTAAGTGGCCCTCTGAGCTGAGCTTAAATGGGTGCCATCCTCGTTTCCCAGAGCTTTTGCTCCAGTCTGTGACTTTTGAAAGGTTGTTTTTAATATCTGTTTCTCCCACCTCATTGCAAGCTCAAATACTTCATAAAATCTGCCGGGGAGATGTGATATTTTGTGCAGTGTTGAGTTTATCTTAGCACGGCACAATAATTACACTGCCAACATTTTAGCTAACCCTACATGCTGAATGCTACCCCACTGTGAGTGATTCTAGTTTCCACTGTTGTCTTATTAAATCAGCCTGTAGTTTGTACCAGAGCCAACACATGACCCAGTTTACCTTCAAGATGATAAAGAGCTTCTTAGATTCTTCTCAGATTATTATCAGATCCATAGAATANTAAAATGTATTCAGAAGTTCTTTCTGAAAGGTATTGCAAAAAAAGCATACTTTTTATACATTGAAGTAATAAGTAGTTTAGCAAATCCTTTGCAAACTTGTCAAAATGTCACATCCAGGTACTGGATTGGAAAATTAGTAACTGCTGAAGTGTGTGAGTGTTTAAAGGTGTCACTCTGC
>VYZR01116519.1:0-15706 GCA_013400675.1 Oxylabes madagascariensis | reverse complement strand
TCCGCTCCATCCCCGTCCCAAAGAACAGCAGGAGAGCTGTCTCTGTCTGAGGGGGGACAGGAGGCTCCTCCACTGGCTCTGTCCCTCCGCTGGCTGCGAAGGGCTGGGGCCAGCACCGGAGCCCCCGCCCGGGCGCTCTCCGCCCCCGGGAGCTCCCCCTCGGAGCCGCCGCCCTCAGCCCCGGTCACCGGCTCATCTCCCAGCCTCGGTCCCCCTTCCTCTTCCCGGAGCTGCCGCAGCGGCTGCAGCAGGTCCTGGAGAGGAAGGGAGAGGAGGGATGGAGAGCACGGCTGCTGCCGCTTCGGCCCGGCCGCGCT
This sequence comes from Oxylabes madagascariensis, assembly GCA_013400675.1. Lineage (NCBI taxonomy): Eukaryota > Metazoa > Chordata > Aves > Passeriformes > Timaliidae > Oxylabes > Oxylabes madagascariensis. The sequence continues at coordinate 15,389 of VYZR01116519.1, read as the reverse complement.
GGGAGCCCCGGCCCCGGTTCCTGCAGGGACCGCAGCTCCGCGCTGCGCTCCTCGGCGGCCGCGTGTGCTTCTGCCCACGGCACAGCGAGCAGCAGCAGGGAGAGCCGGGAGCTGCAGCCTGTCCCTGTCCCTGTCCCTATCTCTATCCCTATTCCCATCCCTTTCCTTTTCCCCATCCCCATCCNATCCCTATCCCTATCCCTATCCCTATCCCTATCCCTATCCCTATCCCTATCCCTATCCCTATCCCCATCCCCATCCCCATCCCCATCCCCATCCCTATCCCTATCCCTATCCCTATCCCTATCCCTACCCCTATCCCTATCCCTATCCCTATCCCTATCCCTATCCCTATCCCATCTTCATCTCGATACTGCTGTATTGCTTCTTTGCCCATGGATGTCTCTCTTTACATCCCCACTCTGCCCGGAGGGAGCTCAGCTGCCTCCTGCCACATCCCTGCACTGTACCCTCTGTCTTCGATGAGGGAACTGCCCCCACAGGTCACCCTCCAGGAGCTGAGAGTCTTCTGAGTGCAGCAACTGCTCCAGAGGGAGGGAACTGCCCTCAGTCATCTCCCCTACTGGCACCACCCGTTTATCCAGGGATTTCCTCTCCCTCCACTCTCCATCACTGTTAGGAAGGAGTTGATGCATTAAAAGAACCTTGCACTGTCAGCCTGTTTGGTCTGCCTCAGACACCCAGGAGCTGAAAGCTGGGTTGATTTCCCCTCCAAGGGGTGAAGGATGGATCATTTCTCCCTGGGGGAGGAGAGTGGGAGGAGTTGAAAATGTTCATTTGTCTGCAGCAGCTCTTGGGACAACAGCTTTTTCTTCTCTGTATACAAATTTCTGTGCTATGTGAGTAGACCATGTCCTGACACTTGGGTTTAGGAGAGCCTCCTTCTTTGAAAATTCCTCTGATGGTTCTCTGGCACTGTCACCAAACCCTTCCTTACCTTTGTGACCCTTCCCTCTGTAAGAGGCAGAACAGCAGACAGGGTCCTTTCATTTACCACCTGGGTAATATTAAAGCAATTTCACCAAGCCTCTGCCTTCTGCCCTCTTCATTTGATTAGAATGGAAGCAAACCAGCAATATCAACTGGCGTGGGACAGTGATTTTTGCATCCAGCTGTTTTAACAGCTGGCAAGTGGGTTTGTTTAAAGCAACACAGCAAAGAACCTGGCTGAGAAAGGAGATGTGTGTTTTGAAAGCTCAGTACCTGAATGAAGGAAGATCATGTCAGGTGAGAGGGTTATTGTTGATAGAGAACAGAAGCAGATCTGGGTGAGGATGTGCATTATCCTCAATTTTGTGTGTACTGAAGACAGGAGTGGAAAGGGTTAAAGCAGTGAGACTGAACAGGATCTGTGTGATGATCAAGGAGAATAAATACAACTGGCTTCTATTAACAAGCTGGCCAGAAGTGAGTCTTGGATGAGACCAAATCTCCATTGCTGCCTGACATCACTTAAAATCAGGTACACCAAAAGCACACATATTTGAGACAGATATCTGTATGTTTCTTTCCGTGTAGGAATACTTTTATTGGAGCCTTTTCTCCTCAGCAACTTCTGTTACTCTGGTCTTTAAATGCATGCACTGCTTCTTAGCAAAGATGGAAATGGCACAGCTAGAGATGAGCTTCCCTCATCTGACTGGCACCCTCACTTCAAAGCTTAGCTTTGATTATTTAAATGCTAATAGAACTCAGCAAATTACCTAAAGTACAAACACACCTGGCTTCAGTCCTGGGGATCTAATTATAGAGTCTTTTATGTGAAATAAATGGTTCTTGCTTTGAGAAAAGTGCCTTTTTAAAATATTCCCACAAAATGCCAGGTGATGGGATGACACATTACCAGCTCGACCTCTATAATTGCAACTCTTATCTGTTTCTCATTCATCTTCTGTAGGATTCTGGTCCCAAGTGTTCACAGCTCAGACTTCAACCTACTCTGACCTCTGTTATTTTTCTGCAAATAAACTTCATTAGTGCTTATCCTTCACTGGGTTTTCAGTGAAATTTCAACATTAAGAAGCCTTTATGTCTGTGAGAACATCCCTGCTCTAGCGTTACTGGGAGCTGGGAACAAGCTTTAGACTCAGGATTATTCGAAAGAAGGCTGTAAACTCACCAGCTGTCACGAGTTACTGGCTCTACATCGTTTGACACCCTGATGTCCATGGGCTGTGTGGATTAACCTTTCCACGCCCTGGGCTAGCACACCTGAAGAGGGACTGTAAGAAAGCTGGATGCCTTCTGTTAAGCTCCCCCAAGTAAGCAGATCTGCTTCTTCTTAGCCTAAGTAAATAGTTGGTTTTAAGACATGTATAGACCAGCTCTTGGTATGGAATTATGCTGGAAGATGAAAGAATAACACGATTTTCATTCTGGACTTTAATTCTTTATTTGATTGGTGAAAATCTTAATTTTCTTGTGATTTTTTCCTTAGGAATGGCAATTCAGAGTTTAATAAATTCATGATGGACTCATCCATCATTGGAGAGCTTGTACTCAGGGCTGTCTACATATATGGCAACAAATATCTGTTCAGTGCATTTTCACAGTTGCTGCTGCTTTGTTAATAAAGTTAACTTAAACAGATTAACTAGCAAACAACACAAGACCTAACCAAAAATGTTAACCAAAGAAGCCTTCAGGATATGTTTTTCAATTTTCTTGTCAGTGCTTTGAAATACCTGGATCTGCCTATCGAAGAGTAGAGTGCCTTCGAATTTCCTTCAAAGAAGGGTGGTATTGTTCAGCAGTTGTGCTTCTTTTGTTTGTTTGGGTTTTTTTGTTGTTGGTCTTGGTTGGGGTTTTGTTTTGTTTTAATAAGATGAGGTATATTACTAAGAAAAATTTGTTTTCCTCTGTCAGTGGCAGATCTAAATACAGAGTCACTGCTTTCTAGTGATGTCTGCTTAGACAGCTGCCCTTTGTTCAAACTGTGGGTCACAGACTTGGGGCTTTGTGTCCTGGTTTCTGTTTACCAGACAGCAGCCCTCTGAAACACTCCTGAATTCTAATGTCTAACTGCAAACTAGAGCTCTCTTTCAGGAATGAAATATGAACAAATCACACAGCAAACCTTGAAGCAAATTCATTACATTATGGAAAACAGTTTATTGCCTGTGACATAATGAGACTTGTTTATTTATACATTCAGTAAACAAACAGTACAAGTGTAGTTTTCTGTAATTAATTTTCAGAGAGATGTTCACAAATAACTACTCTGATACAAACAGGCAGTAGAGCAAAGGTGTGTTCTGTTGGCCAAGTGTATCAGGGGAGAGGTGGGTGCATTTGTTCAGTACATCATGTCGTAGGCAAGGAGTATTTTGAAACCCCAAAGTCAATCCTGTCAATAAAGAAGATGAATAAGTAATAGAAAGAGAAGTGTACAGGATTTCACACATGGAAATTAACTGTTTTCTTACTGTTCTAGTGGCAGATTCAGCTCCACTGTTCTGCTTAGAGTTTGTTTGGGTTGAAACAAGTATCCCTGGGGAGCTGGTGAAAAACCTCTTTCATCTTCTAATACAAGATGAAATGCTTACAGCTGACTCAGGGGAAGGAGGGAAAGCAAGTAAAGCAGAGGTGTGGCATTCACAGCTTTTAAGTCTACATCTGATGCCAGTGAATTCTGAGGAAGGTAAAATAATAAACTGTGTTTGTGATAGGAGGGTGAAACTTGCTTTAAGGCACCATTTCCTTGAAGCTGAATTAACTCTGCTCTTTTACATATTCCTGCAAGTTATACATGAATACACAGAGCAGCAGGCTCTGGCTTTCTCTTACCATGGCAGAGTCAGCATCCTAGTCCACTCAGTGACCCAATTCTGTCTAGTCTGACACCAAAACAACCCCTGGAGAGGCTCTTTTTGTTTCTGCCTCGGTATCTACGGGATAAACTCAGGAGGTCACTGAAGAATCTCTGGATCACACCGTCACCCATGGAAATGTTCTCGGGCTGGTCCCTGGTGGTTTGGATCCACTGGAGTGCAGTGTCCTGCTGATCAAAGACATCTGCTGGGATCAGCTCATCTTGCTCGTGCTCCCTCTCTTCTGACACCGGGGGATGCTCCAGGTCCTCATCTAGCAATTTGGACAGGCTCTGGAAAAAGGGAAGAGTAGAAGAGAGGAGAAGGAGGAGTTTTGGGAACTCTGATTATTTCCAAATAAGCTGTACTCAGTGCTAAGTTTGAGGACATATTTCTGAGCTGCCAGACTTCCAGTTAAGTCTTTCCTGGAACTGAGCATATGGGATAAATTATGAAAAATTTGAAAAAGGCCTGATTAAGTGTGAATAAGGAACAAGAAAAAAATAGTTGATATCTAAGAGAATTAACACAATTACATGAGACATGCTGAAATTGGTTCTGAAAGATTTGGTTAAACATTTCTTTGCACACTGGGAGGTTACTTAATATGTGGCAATGCCAGCTCCCTAGTGCAGTAACTGAAATGTTTTTTTCTTAATGATTTGGAATTCCTGCACAAACAAATACACATAGATACACATACACACTTTTTCTTATATTCTACACCTGGTAGTCAGAAGCAGGGGCTGCATTGCTGCACAACTGAGCGGAGGAGGACATCCTGCAGGTACAACCCCTTAATTCCTTTTTCAGCTAAAACCAGGGGCTTCAGGGAGGAGCATGTAGATGACTGCTCTAGGGCTTTAGGTCACAGTCCTTCCAGAATAATTTCTTTTACTCCAAAAGCTTATTGCTACACGTAGTCACAGGATGACCCTAAATGTACAATCCCCTAATTGAACCCACAGGAAAAAAACCCCAAACATTTTCCTTTCAATTGCTTCATGTGATTGGAAATTTAAATCCAGTGATCAATGACTTTAGTTTCCTCTGTGTCATAACTCTGTGTCTGCCCATCTCAGCATTCCTGCTGTCATGATGTCTCCTTAAGATGTGGTTGGAAGAAACAGAGACATCTGACATGTCTAATTCCTAAAGAAACATCCACTTCTTTCAGCTCTATTGAACAGCCAGTCACTTACCTGTAAGCTGGAAATGGATCTGGCCCCTGCCTGGTTTTGACTGACAATAAGCAGCAGAAGGAATCCAGGGCAAAAAAGAAGTTTGAGATTCATGTCTGGTGTTGATTCCTCTTCCCGTAAGTCTCTCCAGTTCAGTGTTGCTCTGTGTCTCCAGCTATCAGCATTTATATCTTCCTCCAACCCCTCCCAAATCTACCTTTTGAGTTCCTGCTAGTGCAAGGATTGGTTTGAGGTTTTGATCTGTTTTCATCCACCCAGGAGGAGGAGGAGGAAGAGGAGGAGGAGGGAAGAAATAGTTCTCTTTTCTGCTGGTGAATTAAAGGAGCATTTTCCACTTAGGCAATGCAGCATCATTCTGCTGTCTTGGTGCCACTGATGTACATGAGTGAGCACAGCTCAGTGTTCCTTGGGCTGACTGCTAAACCTTTCTTTTTCATCCAGAGAAAAACAATTGTGAGAGAACTATGAAGTGGGAAAGGAAGTGAATGGTATCCACAGCACATTCACCTGGCTCCTCTGTCACTGTGAAGCACCATACCAGATGGATGGGCTAAGAAAACATGCTGTGTGAGAACCGAGTGTTATTACATAATAATGATATCATAACAGTATAATATAACTTATTAATATGATGTTATTGACTGAAGAGATGAAAGAGTGTGATTTGGAGAAGAAGGGAAAACCCAAGTGTTACAAATCTGACACATTGCAGTGGTTATTGGCCTGAACAACAGTCAGTGTGGCTAAAACCAGGCTGACATGCACAGACAGCTTCTACAAGGCTCAAGTTGAGAAAGGAATTCCTCTTTCCCTGGATCCAGCTTAAAATAGTTCCTTTATGTGATCTTTCTCAGTCTATTGTACACAATTTATATTAAATCTGCAATCAGTCTGAAAGGAAGAGCAGGCTTGAAATTTGGCTTCACTGAAAAATTGAAATGTTCCTGAGTATGCAATAATATTTCTTGCCCTTTCATGGCATTTTTGTACACATGTGATGCACAGAGTTAAAGGCCATCAAGCTGGATCTACACAGAGGAAATGGAAATTAAGGACCATCTGGCATTTTTCATCTGATATTTGAGTTACTGAAAGCTTGCAAACCAGTTTTCAGTATCAACTTGTTAGTTCTGGAAGCTTGGAAAAAATAATTCTGTAATGTGCCAGCAGGTTTGATGTCTTCAATGTTTTTTTCATGTGCAGATCAGTTTGAGGCACAATTTTAAGTGTCTCTAGAAATGGGTGTTGTAAGGAGACAGCCTAAAAACATCCCTCTGTGACAGAAAGGGAAGTCTGATGTTATTATATTGTTGAGATTTTTTTGTTGTTGATGTTGGTGAAGACCACATTTGATACGAATCTTATTAGTAAATGAAATCATCGTCCCAGAGGTTTGAGGTGTAACAACACAGTAAGAAAAGGTCAGGGCAATTTCAGGTTCATCTTTTCTCCTCTGCAAAAGCCCAGGATTGTTTTGTTGCTTTGATTGGTTTGTCACAGGTCTGCATAATGTGGATAATAAATCTTCTGGACCTCGAGATCTCTGAAGGTGTTTTGGGGTTCTGCTGAATTGTCTCCCTGGTTACTGTTGGACATTCATACACTAGCACAGTCCTCATCTATGACTATGTTGGTAAAAGAATAATTAAGGCTGGACAGGAGGTCTGTGGTGCAATCTTGTGCTAAAGCAGAGCCAACTTAGATGAAATTTCTCAATGCCTTGTCAAGCTGGATTTTGAAAACCTTCAAGAAACAATGATTTACTGATATCTACTTGGAATTTTTCCTGTTGCCATTTGTGTCATTGCCTCTCATCCTAATGCATTGCAGCTGGATGCTGTCCATAAGCACAACAAAAGAATGCTCCATCTCCCCAAACCATGGCATTCCATGTGATTGTATTTCAGAGAATGTTGCATAACCCAGACAGCAAGGGCAGCTTCAGGTAATCCACAGCTGGGTTCAGATCAGATTTGGTGCGGTGGCAAGTAGTTAGAAACAGAAAGCCATCCAGCAAATGTCTCTGCTTTACATTCCGGATCTTCTGAGGGCTCAGACAAGCATCAAACTCAGTATATGACTATTCAAGAGAGATTTATCATTGAGGTGGTGCAGCTAAGACAGAGACTTCAGCACAAATGTCAGCCTGTAAGAAGGGAGGAACCCCTGAGGACAGAAGAAAATATTTTGGAGGTAGGAAATAGCTTTGTGACCCTTTTTGAAGTGCTCCTTTGTATGGCAAGTCCTTCATATAGGGTGGAAGGAAGTATCAAGAAGGCAGCAGGTTGATGTGTGTTGCTCATCTCCAACAAAAAATTGTTTCCCAGCTTCCTGAGATATTTCTCCTGCATCTGATTAAAGAGCAGGATTAGGGCAAACTCTTCCTCTGGGGATGTACCTGCCTCATCTTGTGAGGAAGCTGAGCTCTGAAGCTGATATCACATCAACTAGGCTTAGGTAAGGTATCATTGGAGCACTGCTGCAGTAATTCATCTTTCTCCTTGCTAGCTCAGTGACCCCTTTAGCCTCCCTCTCCTTCCCAGCTGCTCAGGCCAACATTCCCTGGCTGGCTGAAAGGGCAGTGATGTTTCTGCAGCGCTTTCGTCACAGTGGGATCGCTGAGTCTGTGAGGGAAGCTGGCACCAGGGGCCCCTCACTGAGACATTAACATTTAACTGCAATCTCCGAGCATTTTTTTGGGGTCCCCCTCCCCTGAGCGGGCTGGAACTGGGCTGTGCAGCTCAGTGCACAGCATCACCCTGAGCCCAGGCCTGCAGGAGCTCTCTTTGCTCTTCTGGCCCTTCCCTGCCTTCTCCTTTGGTGATGGGCTGGCAGCAGGGCCCAGCTGCAGGAGGGGACCTGGGGATCTGCAGCAGCAGCAGTTCTCCATCCTGAGAAGGGACTGAGCACAGAGACTGAGCTCACTCACCCACAGAACAGCTGGCATGTACTGGCTGCCCCTGCTCCAGCACAATCCAGAGGAGAGTTTGGTTCAGCCTTAGGGATGGCTGGGACTGGCAGGAACTGGGATCTCCTGGTGTCTGAGAGAGCACATCCATGGGGAATAAACCAAGCCTTCACTATCAAGGAGCTTCCCTTGTGGGCTGGTCATCCCAGAGGGTCACTGCACACTCTCCTGTCTCCTCTTCCTGCCCACAGCACCTTCTGTGGGACACTAAAGGCAGTAAGGGGACAGAGTCAGTGCTGGCACTTCTCTGTTCTGGGGTGCCAAGGATGTGTTTGCCTTTGGTCTGTTCTGTGCTCACTAATTAATGCTCACTGATCTCTTTGAAAGGATCAAGAGGAGATGTTTTCCTCTCTAGCCCTTTGGCAGAAGAAGAGACCAAGGCCACCTGAGGACAAGGAGGGCAGCAGGCTGGCATTTAGTAGCAGGTTGTAGGTTGTTCTGGAGCACTGGCTTTTGATCTCAAAATTTTAATTTTGGGTTTGTTAGGCACATTTATCACATTCCTCTGATGCTAACGAAGCCCAACAGGGAAGCTGCAGTGATGGAGAGGAGAGCCTAACAGATCCTCAAACAAGCAGGAAACAAGCTGAGGAATTCAGAGCCATGGCACAAGAGCCTCTTGAGAGGCAGAGGACTAAAGACGTACTCATGTTCCACAAATCCTCACCTGAAACTCCTTTTTTGACTAGGACTCATCTCTATCAAAATGAGCAGCATCTGTTCATCTTGTTTTGGAAAGGTGGGAATGTCTACACAGACAAATAGATACTCACACTCCAGCCAAAACACAGATTAGCTGTGGTTCTAAGCCATGTAGGTCTTTTTAGTCCTGTGGCAGCCATTCTTGCTTCCCCATGATCTTTATGTTGGGTCTCAGAAATTCATAGGCTGATCTGGCACTAAACTGCTCAGAATCCAAGTTTTTCAATTCTCTGTGTTTCATGAGACACCTTTGGTGTTTGGACTGAGGTCTGATTTGTCTACATGTTATTGTAGAAAGGCTGGGCTTTCAGTGGGAGCAGCTGCACGCAGGGAAGTTGTGGTGTTGGTCTGCACTTCCTAACTTCTGCCAGGAGGGGGAAAGAGAACCCTGTGTGGGCAGCATGGACAGGACATGTCCCCAGTTGTTCTGAGCTGCGACATTTACCCAGCCCGACGAGAAGGTCCCTCCTTCCTGAGAGGGTGAGATCCCATCTGGGATCTTTGTTTGGTTATTGAGGTGTGTGGTGACCTCTCCTGGTGAGTGGAGAACGTGCCTCAAGTTTGAGAGCAACTTCTGCTAAAAACAGAGAAAACAGACCAGACATCGAGAGGTTTCAATCAAATGGTTGCTTCATAGTCAAAAACATGGTGCATGCATTACAACAAGGTTCTGAGTGTCTCTTTTTTGGGGTTTAGCCGTGGAAGTGTGTGTGAGTGGTCGTGTCTTGGGAAGCCCTTGGTATGTGTGTGGTGTATGAATGGTTGTGCTGATATTTAGAAGTTTGAGTGTCACATGGATGGCTGAGTTTCGTTCAACTCTACATATGTTGATCTGGACTCTCATAATGGACTTTGCAGAATGTAAGTTTGTGTAAGAAGAGATGGAGGTAAGGATGATACTTCTTAAGCATTTTGTCTGGCATAACACTTGCCAGGTTTTTCTTTGCAGCTCAGCTCATCCTGGCATGGCTGGGAACAGTGTCACCAGTGCTCATTGATCAAGGTTTTCTTGACAAGCAGCCAAATCAAGGGGCAAGAGGTCACACTATCCCACTGTGCTATTTATTGCTGCATGCCATTTGTCAGTGTGGAGCATGCAGAAGGTGAAGCCATTTCTAGAAATGGCTAAACAGCTACAGGAATGAAATGGCTCCTGTCCTAGAAGTTGCAGTGGTTGTTTACCTCCCTTCTCCCTCCCCCAACAGACTGGTGATGAACCTAAAAATAACCCAACTAACTAAAAATGTGATCATTACATAAAGCCTGTCCTACACAAAGCCCTCAGCAGATTTTGTTCAGCCTGTGAGAGTGGCGCTGTACATAACCTCAATTTTGTATTCCCGGAGCAGGATCCCAATTGTCCATTAGTTTTGACATATCTCAGATTTGTGGAATGTGCCTGACTAGAGAGCGGTGTAGGTCAGTCCCTGTGTTTTGAGAACAGGGAGGTAAACTACCCTGATTTTTGTCTGGGATTCATGCATGTATTCTTCTTCTTCTTCCTGCTAACATTTATGGTCCTTTTCATCAATCCTCCTCATCAGTTCAGGTACAACTGCACACTTGCATGTACCCGCTCTTGTTTATTGTGATTAGAAGGCAAATCCCTCATGTTGAGCATTGCAAGCAGTTGGTTGTGCCAGGATGGCCATCCTGGAATTCTGCAGTGGATGCACATTGGGCTGCATGTGAACAGAGGGCACCTTCTTGCCTTGGGTGGGTGAGCCGCAGTGGGAAGGATGCAGCTCCATCCAAAGCCGCTCTCTCAGGAGCTCAGTGTGGCTGTGGTGGCTCTTATCACCCACTGTTCTTGATTTGACAACCCTTCTTTGTTTTCCCAGAAAATACTCACTGTGATTGCCAAGCTTCTGGAAATAGCTGAAGCCTTTTGTGGTGGAGGGTGGCATGGCTGTGGGCCAGAGGGGCAGGATATTTTAGCTGTTGCTTCTCAGCACAGCCTGATTGGCGAGCAGCCTTTCAAAAACTAACACTCCTAAAGCTGTGATAAGGTGCTCAGGCTACAGGGCTGGAGGCTGTGTTCATGCTTGAGATAAAGTCCAGTGTCAGCACCACATTCACACCTCCCCTGTCACACCAGGCACCCCACGGGGCTGCCATTCCCACCAGTCACTTGCTGCAAAGCCTCAGCACTGGGGGATCAGGCCCTGTGCTGCTGTCCCCAGGGGCTGCACAGCTCCCTGTGCCCTTGTGGTGACATTGAGCTGGTTAGAGGGAATACTGGGGGGTGGAAGAGATTTGTCACCAAGGATCATCACCCACAACTTTGGACTCATCCCCTTTCCCTTGGGATGCACTGTCTGGATAAAGGAGGAATGAGTGGAGAAGTCTGTGCCAGGTGTGAGCTGTGGGATGTGCAGTGCCATGGCTGCTTCCCTGTGTGAGTGCAAACACCAAAGGCATTCTCTGAAACAACAGAAATCACAGGCAGGCAATTAAATCTTCCTGTGGATGCTGAGGAAAGCAATGATTTCTCCCAAGTTACAGTCTCACGCTGTAAAAGTTAATTTGGAGTCAATTGTTAAGTGTCTATGGGTTGGCAGAGTTTTCTGGAATTACAGAAATTCATTAAATTAATTTACGGGGACAAAAGACACTTGTGTTGAGCAACTGAATGCCACTAGAAAACTGAAGCCTTTGTGGCTGTGCCAATGGGCAAAAGAATCATTCCTGTAATCCAAATAGTTTAATCACTGCAAACCCCAGAGTTTAAACTGGTCCTTCAGGATGGGGACAGGTTCAAAGGCTTCCACCTACAGTATGGTGAGAGCTTCAGCTCACAAAAGTGCTCCTTTGTAATGGCAAGGTGTGTCAGTCCCACACTTTCAATGGACTTATATGGATGGGGGAAATGAGCAGAAATTTTCACCAAGGTTCTCTGTTCACCAAGTCATTGGAGAATTGAGGTTGCTACTTAAGTTAATATGACTGCAAGCCAAGAAACTGGTTGCTGTTGATCAGCTGCACAGTTACAGCTGGAGTTCTCTCTCCTTCTCCTGAGGTGTTTCAGTCCAATCCTTGAAAGATTTTCAACCTATATGGGACTAAAATCTCCACTGTTATAAATGTTACAGCTCTATTGATGCAGGGAAGGCTTTGGCTCATTGCACAAATAAAACCATTGGCTTACAGCTCCCAGGGAGCACGGTCAGCTTCATGTGTGCCAGTCAGCAAATAGAATTTTTACAGTTTGTACTCAGTGGAGCAGTCAGGCTTGAGCAGCGGCTGCACATGGAAGGGTTGTGCAGTGTGTCTGTGTGTGCCTGACAGGCTGTAGGAAATGCTGGACTCGCTTTTTTCCGTGGCCTATTTAAAGGGGGCCACAGGTAACCATGGAACCTAAGCCAGAACTTAAACACCCCAGGTAACATTGCTGTGCTTCTCTGAATGTCCAAGTCTAAGTTTGTCCTGTGTCTCTCTGAACTTCCTGATCACGGCAGCAATTTATTCTGTGTATCCATTCACTCTATCCCTCACGACTGGGCTTCATCTGCTCTGCTTTTAAAGTTGGATGGGAAAGCTATGCAAGAATAAGCAGTAATGGAAAGGTGGGGTAAGAAAACAGCCACACAATCTGCTTTTTATAGCAAATAGTGCTTCAATGCTTTCTGAAACATGGGAGAACCCTTCAAAGGGCCTTCAATTTAGCACTCAAAACCCATCTTTGGAAAAAACTGCTTTATGAACAGTTGCCTGCGCTTTAAATGCCCTAACTGTTTAGTTAAAACCAACACATCAGTATGGGTTGCACAGACAGAGGCCACAGATCCTCAGAGGCAGAAAATGTTTTTAGTATCCCTTTCCCACTGGAGATTCTTCACATAACTTCTATGTTGTTTGACCAAGAGGATTTGTTTTACCCTGTCACCTCCCCGAGGATAACAGCGCATTTTTTGCGTAGTGTTGAAGTGTGAAGACCATTGTGAGCCATGACATCATATCTCAGCCCAGAGCAGAACAGGAAATGACCAAGGAGGCCTAAAATATTGGCCATGGGAAGAATGAACATTCTTTAGCCTAGATAGGTCAGATGCACCTGACAAGTCTAATAGGACAAAGAGATCTTTCACACTTTAGCACATGATGATATTTTAGTGCAGAGAGATGGTTTGTGAGAGGTGAATCAGGGTGCAAATCCTCTAGATGACACTCTAATAAAGCAGAGCTGCCCTCACACAGTGAGGAGTAAAGGGAATATGGGCCTGAATAGCTAGACTGCTCCAAATCTGACCTTTATTTAATGTCAGGAGGCTTAAAATGAATTCTGGGTCCCAACACCCAAACACAGCTACAACAATAATTCCTCTTCATATATATCAAAATTACCAGTGAGAAAAGACACATATATTAATGGCTATGGCTTTTTGGGGGGGTGGAGGGGAAGAAAAGGAAGGTAGTAATAGGAGAACAACAGCAAACTATATTTTCTAGAAAATTTAATGGTGTTTTGCAAAAATAAATAATTATAAATACTGGTTCATAGACAGAATAGTTTCAGCTATTTTTAACTGATGTAAACCAAAAGATTAGTCAGTTTAAAAATAATTTTAAAAAAGGGAGTCAGGGAGGTTTATAAGCTAAATTATCTGTGAGGTCTTACTCAGTGGGTTACAAAGCTGAGGGCTTTTTTTCAGTCCAAGGTTCCATAGGTTGAGCACTGAAGTCAGAGCCAAGATGAACCTTTGGGTTCATGGGCTGGGTCATTTGGATTCATTTTGCCCACAGCAAAGGAAACCTTCATTAAAGTTCAAACAGACCTGACTTCCAGATGGGTCTCATGTTCTCTTGCTGCTGGTTTTGTAGGTACTCTGTTCTCTATATTACTGGAGCACATTTCACTCTGTTCATCTCTCGCCTTGTATCAAGTACTGAGAGCAGGATGACAAACTAAGACTTAGCTGCTTTAAGTCTTTTTTTCTGTAATTGCATGGGGGCATATAATTACATTTGTACGCCAAGGATTGACCCAAGGATTTAACTATTGCTTTGAGAAGTGGAAATGTGCATCACTTTGATGATCTGGCCTGCAGTCTAAGCAACTGTTTGTATTTCTCCCCTGCAAAAATGTGTGTGTGACGCACCCCTGTGGCACAAAGCGAGGCTGCTGTCTGTGCATCTTTACAGTCACAGAGGCAAGGATGAATGAGAGCTTTTGCAGGTACTCAGTAATTGCCTCATCACCAGAAAGTTTCTACTGGAAGAGAGAGTCTGCTTTTAAAACTTTCATAGTTCCCCACTGTAACACTGTGTGGCTTTCCAGAGCTGTTTTTTGCACATCCCTAATCACTATTCCATTGTACTTTAAACCTCAGAACAGATCTCTGCTTGTGCAGGTCTGAGAGCTTGATCTGGTACTCCTTAGCTGAGCTTCACAGCAAGTACCTTCACTGAGGAAACATCCCGAGCCTCCAGGCTGAGCTTTTCTAGGCCCAGTGCCCACCAATTTGTTCCCTGATGATCCCGCCAGCCCGAGGTGTGAAGCACAAGTGTTGCTGAGCCATGTGTGGAAGGCAGAAAGCTCAGAAGGCAGGAATGCCTGGCGCAGCAAGAGGAGGGGGGCATGACAGGAAGAGCAGGCTGATACTTTGCTGAAGAGGCCCTCACGAACAGTGCAGGAATACCAGCTCTGTGTGCTGGCTCCAGCCTCCCTTCTCGGAGAGCGCCGGGTCCTGTCAGCACCTCTGCCTTGTGCCCTGCTCCGCACTCACTGCCGCAGATACCGAGTGGCTTGAACAAGTTCCAGTGCTCCATCCCTCAGCTTCCCAGCCCCTTCCACGCTGCAGCCAGGTGACATCACTGCCAAACGCCGTGTAGGCGCTTCCTGTGTCACATTCCCCACTGGAGAGCCTCTTGCCAAGTCCTTGGCGTTCTACACAGTCTTTTTAGGAGCAAACGGTCTAATTTTAACCCGCCTGCCACAAACACCTTCCTGAAATAAGTTCTCACTCTCTCCTGCCTTGTGCATGTACTTGAGAGTTTAAAAACAAAATCCCTCATTCGTAGGGTCCAGAAATAAGGCCTGTGAGCTGTAGGAAGGAGCAGGAGCCTGTGCCAGAAACTGCTGTCACTGTTAGACCCAGCCTGAGCTGCGAGGATAGGAATGTTCCACAGACGCACACTCAGGTGATGCACATCACAAAGTTGCATGGATCTCATCCAACCTCTTGTTGGATGAGTTGTTCTGTATTTCAAGGACATTGCAATAGAAATAATTTCTTGTTTTCTGGACTGGTTGCAGCCAGATGTGACATTGAAAAGTGCAATAAATGGGCTTAGTGTCCTCTGTGGTGTGTCTATAACAATTGCTCTAATCATGATCCTTTCTTTTTTTGGGGTGTAACTAGGTGAGCCCTGGCCTAGGGGTCAATAAACTCGTTCTGATCCCACAGTGATCAGTTCCTCTCTGGCTGTGCTGTCCTTGAAGGGCACATGCAGCAGTGACCTGCTTTGAGAACAAGTGAAAAACACAGAAGAAATAGAAATTACTGTGAGATGAGGACAAGGAGCGCAAACTCCACAAAATCCCTCAGGATTTATGCTCCTGCCTTTTGCAGTTTCCATGGAGGTGAACGTGAGCTCTTGTACCAAATGATCAATGCAAGCCTGAACTGCTCTTTTTAATTAGCAGAGTGTAAAAAGCCACATCTTTAAACCCTCTAAACAGGAAAG
>VYZR01116515.1:17115-36107 GCA_013400675.1 Oxylabes madagascariensis | reverse complement strand
TCCTGTCACTTGTTACCTGGGAGAAGAGACTGACCCACCTGGCTCCATCCTCCTGTAAAGGGTGATAAGTTCTCCCCTGAGCCTCCTTTTCTCCACATTGAACAAGCCCAGCTCTCTCAGCTGCTCCTCTGAACTGTAAAGGGGCAGGAAAAAAAATCAGTCACCTTCCAGAGAGGCTCTTAGGCAATTCCTGGGTGCCGTGTTTGCATCTTGTGCCTCGTGACCTAATCTGGTGACTTGAAGCCTACTATCTTCTATTTCACAAATGTGTACAACGATAAAAACATCCCCATTTTTCAAGGGGATGAAGCCAGCATGGAAAGCACAGGCCACAAGGCTTGCAGATTTCAGTGCTCAAGGAAAGGCAAAGCCAGGCAAGTATTTCAGCAAGCAAAGAACACAATTACTCCAGGTTCTGAAGATTTAGGGAGTTTTACAGTATGACTTAGCTAAAACTAAGAACCTTAACACTCACTGCATTTTCATTGCTGAAGTCATTATCATTATCATGAAATCATTCATCATTAGCTGAAATACATGACAGAAACAGTGGATGCATTCTCCAGAAGGCCTCATTAGCTGACACAAAGGTAAAACGCAACTGCAGCTGAAACTTCCACTTGAAGAAACACCACTGGTTACATAAAACACCCAAGCACCTGTAAGGGGGTCCACTTTAAGAATGCTTGCTCTAATAGTGAAGATTTCTATCCATGATGTTCTCCTTGCTTTCAGACAACTGCAGTTTCCCTTAATGAAGAAAAGCTTCCCTTCACCTCCTGCTAAAAAGATCCCCAAAGATATGTTAATTTTTCTTTAATGTATTATCTTTTCCATCACCACAGCTGTCTTGTCTGCCTTTTTCTCAAGGACTAATGCAATTGCAAATACTTTCCTGTGTCCCATGATAGATTTTATTAATGACATCAAACGGCTTCATGCTTTGCCTCGTTATTAAGTTCTGTGCTGGTAGCGGATATTGCATTCCTTTGTGTAAGTTCTGTAATTTTTCTGAGTTTTGATAAGGCCATTAATCACAACACAACTATGCTGATCCAGACCATGCTGGTGTCCAGGACAACACTACAATAACCACTGTTTAATAACCATTCTCTCTTGCCTAATACCTGTAGAGGTTTTCTCTGCTTAGGTAGTAGTCTTTTTAATAAATATGGGAGAAGATGAGGACTAAACTAACATGATTGCGTTTCAGTAAAATTTCCTCAAATAACTGGGATAGGGCTGACCTTATGAGCTCAGCTTGTTATATGGGATTTGACCTCACATCCTCATGACTTCACTGCTATTTGGAAACATTCAAAATCTGTCAATATTCGGACTTAAATGATGCAAAGTACTTGAAAATTCATAGTTGAAAAGGAATATAAACAGCACTGAAGTCTTTGCTCCTCAGTAGCCTGACACTGAAAACCTTCTGCTGACTGCAAGCATTAGGTCTCCTTGCATTTGCTAACCAAAATCCTGGCTTCTTTCAAAATAGCCGCTGACAGGTCAACATCTAAAGAAATCACCCTGTCAAAGAGCACAATTGAGTAGCATTTGGCATGCTGCAATACTCATTTCTCTCTTAACTTTTTAGGTTTTGCAACATTCCATTTGAGTACTGAGAATTACCGAGATATACACCTCAAAATTATGTTTTCTGTGATTTTATAGAGGTCACATACATGCCTGGATGCACATCCATATACAAAGCACAGGCACTGTGTTACATATGAACCTCAAAAAAATGAGAAATGTAGTACTGCGGGGGAAATGCACATACTGAATCCATTTCCTTCTTACAGCCAAGGTTTGTTTCCTTTGCAGCACCTACAGCCACCTGCTTTATTTGGGATGCCTGAAGTCCAGAGGTTACCTATCCCAGGACAAAGCACACTCAGCACTTCAGAGGATTAAAGCCCAGCAGGTGTTAACTGCAGCAGGGTACAAAAGGAGCCCCTTGCATAACCCCTGCACACAGCCAGCCTACTGCAGGAGCCTGTCTGAGCAGGGCAGTGGAGCTCCTGCGAGTCTGACTCCTTCCCTGAGCTCACTAAGTGTTTAACATGCTGGGTCTGAGCAAGTCTTTGTTTGACTTAGGACCTGTCCCCTGCCGCAGCCAACAGCAAATAGCCCAGAGAGAGCATGTATGGAGCACACCACAAAGGTTTTCTTTCTCCAAAATATTCTTCCAGCCCACAGAGATCTAGGGTCATTTGAGTTCCCGAGTCAAAGGCAGTGCTCCGGTGTCCTACAGCCCTGACTGAATCTTCCCAAAAACACAGGAAATTGTTAAAGCAACCTGGAAGGTGGACATCCCCTGAAGCTTGACAAATGAGCTGAGGAACATGCACAGAGTGGTTTTCCTCCTTAGTTCCGTTTCTTTCTCCCAGCCTCCCACCATTTGATGCCTCTGGCCCTACTAGAGGACAGTCAGAAGACATCTCTGACTGACCACCTCAGTCACCTCTCTTCCATTTTAGTCTGGTATGTCTTGTTCAGAGGGCAAGGTCTAGGGCAGACGCAGGAGAGGATGAGACCATGTTGCACTGAGCTGCAACAAAAGCCACAGCAGTGAAAAGCTCAGCTTCTGTGGAACTGTGCAGACAGGACTGGTCTGGAACCTGGATGCTTCCTCATGTACTACCATGAGGAAAACAAGCTCACCCCATCCATGGGTGGGTACGAATCACAGGTGATCTCAGGTGCTGCCTTGCAAACAAAGCCAATGGTTGACCTTTTGGGGTGTGAAAGAGTCTGGGCTTGCAGGTACAGAGTCAGTTATGGCTTTGCAGCAAGATAAGAAGTGCACTCATCATGTTCATCTATCACACAGGCCTGTAACAGTCAAGTGATTTTAGTGCTCTCTTATGGAATATTACAGCTTACTGTGCTTGGAAACAGGCAATATAATTTCTTAAGTTTCAATAAATTCTATTAGTTACCGACATTTAATTTTTCTTCAAGAAACTTCCTAATACCATCTCATTTCAGAAGTCTCCAGATAGCCAGCTTTGGTTTTGAGAAGGGGAGGAAGAAAATATGTTTGTTTTGCTTTGTTGTACAACAAAGTTTATTCTTAAATTGTTTTTTTAACTATTAATAGCATTTCCATATAATGTACCTAGTGTTTAATAGTGCAAGAGCAGAACTAGAGTTCCTTCCCTGGCTCTCTGATGGCTGTGATTCACTTCCCAGGCAGCCCAAAGTACATTAGCTATGGGACTGGAAATAGGATTAGGTGTTCTGTCCATAAACAGATAAAAGCATGTCCTTCATGCAGCATTTCATCAAGCTCTCGCTGGTGAAGTGCAGGTGACACTATGATAGAATTAAGTTGCACTAAAAGTAGGGGATCCTAAAGACAGAATTCACCAGGAAGTCGATGCCAAAGGAGTAGATATAACACACCAGGGAAGAATTCTGATCCAAACACCCCTACTCTCTGTGTGAAACTCTTAGAACATAAGTCTATATATATATATATATATATATATGTATATATATATATTTGTATATAGAGTACATATAGTTACTGTATCCAGTATATATACTGTATATATATATATTGGATACAGTAACTGCAAAACAAACTTAAAAGATGGTCTGTGCAAATGTCCCAGAAATACAGGAAATTATTACAGTAGTCTGGAATGTAGAGAAAGCCCATCCCTTGACAACTGCTAGGTTAACCAGAATCAAGACATGCTCTATATTGTTATTCCTCTGGAATGTTAACCTTGTTAAGCCTTAACACATTTTGGAAGTCTGCCCATCAGTTATGGAGTCCTTGCTTTCACAACAGCAATAAGATCTAAAAAAAGAGAAAGCAAACCCTGAGCATATCTTTTATTTCAAGCAGTGTGTTAGTGATAGCAGAGCACTCTTTCTGGAAGTCAAACCACCAAAAATCACACCAAATCAAGCAGAGACTACAATGACTGATCCTCCTCTCACTTCCCTTTCAGTATAGTAAGACCTGTGTTGTTTAGAACCATTTCTTAAATTTGAAAAAAGGGAAGGTTAGAAGGGGACGTCAGAAACCTTTTCAGTTGCGAGACCTCATCCCCAGGTACCCACG
Organism: Oxylabes madagascariensis; assembly: GCA_013400675.1. Classification (NCBI taxonomy): domain Eukaryota; kingdom Metazoa; phylum Chordata; class Aves; order Passeriformes; family Timaliidae; genus Oxylabes; species Oxylabes madagascariensis. Next base: position 32,023 of record VYZR01116515.1, on the reverse strand, counting down.
CAATCCATGAATAAACCGAAGAGGATCATGCGGTGCCAGAACATGCAAGTCCTAGAACATACTTCAGTGAAAATGAGCCAAATTTATCTGAGCATAAGCTAGAATTAGAAAAATAGCAGATGGCAAATTGCAGCACCACTGAAATTCCAACAGCCTGTTTTGAAATGTTGAGTTAATTCTTAAAATAAGGCTTTAAAGTTGAAATCAGATTCTCTAGAGATCCAGGAAACTTGGTTTAGACACAGGAACTCAGATTACTTTCAAAAATTGACTGGACGCTATTAGCCAGCTGCAAGTTCTCTATATTCCCCTCACATCAGAGGGCTGTTGTAGGTGTTCCTCTAGCAGTCATAACTGAGAACTTTTTTATTTTTAAGCTATTCTCACTTTAGACCAGTTACTCCTGCCAGGCTTGAAAGAACTCCTCGCACCCTCCTTCCCAGCCCTATCCTTCAGCCCTGAAGTTGGTTGTACTTCAGACGCAGTAACTTCATAAACTTGTTGCCACTCTGCTGTTGGTCCCTACATTAGAGAGCAAATTCCCGCACAGAGACTAAGGAACATTATTTTGCCTTTTAGGTCATAGCTACATTAATGAAAAGGAGCCTTAGGTTTAGTGTCCTTGGCAGACTGAATGAAGCCAAATTCCCTGTAGGCTTCCTGCTTATGCTGAACCACTGATTTACACTGTGCACCTGGTTTCTTCACTTTCCTGGGAGAAACAAACCAGTTTTGGGAGTGAGGGCAAGAATCTCCCCTTCCACACCTTTCTTCTCTCCTAAACCTGCGCAAGAATTAAAAGTAAACAGGATAGATCTTCTTCTGCCTTCCAGGAAATGCTTTTCCCCCTGTTATAGACACCAGACAAATCGAGGATACTCCAAATGCCACCCTGGGCACGCTGCTATTCCCACGTCCTTGTGGAAAGACAAACAACGGAGGAGAGCCTGGCTTTGAAGCTGCGACCCAGGGCTTTTTCATGGCTCGGAGGAAATGAAGCTCTTACGTTGTCAATCCCTCCCAAAGCAGCTTGCTCACAGCTCCGGGGGAAGAAAAACCCGAGGGAGGAAAGGCAAGAGGAGGAGGCAGGGGCGCGGCCCCGGCCCGGCTTGCCGGGAGCGCGGAGCCTCGCCCCGGGCCCCTCGCCCATTGAAAAAGCCTGGCCGGGCAGGCAGGTACAACATTTAAAAGCAAAGCACTCCCCTCTAGGGACTGATCTCACCTCACGAACAACATTTATAAGCAAAACACTCCCCTCTAGGGAGAAATCTCACCGCCCCCATCATTTATCCTCATCGCCTACCAACAGCTTCCGCGGGTGGCGCAGCTGCCGCCCCTCATGGGCAAGCAGTGTGGCTCCGCCGTTCTGGGTCAAAAACATCCCCCGAAGCAACACCTCCACGAGGCAGCTTTCCCGAGGCCACGCTTCCTTTCGGAGGAAAACCAAGGAGCAGCTGAGCCCAGCCCTTCTTCCAGAAGGTTCTGGCTAGGTGGGCTCAGCCTAGCGTAGCTGCTCCCTGACACAGGTGCTGAAACTTAGCTGGATGGCTCTCATCAGGCACAGCTTGCAATTTAACGGGCTGTGAGGGGAGCCAAAGCAAATATAAAATTGTTTAATAAGGTGATTATTTTTTTTTTCCTTATGGGCAGCTGCTGAGGCCAGAGCTGTGAGCGCCCCACAATTGGTCCTGTAGAGACCACAGAGCCTGCCTGTATGGACAGTCTGACCTCCAGGAGCTGGCACAGGAGAGTTTTCAGGTTTTCCTCCTCGAATTTCCTGCTGTTCTAGTCCCATATCAGACTCTGTAAATAATTATTTGTATATGTATTTTCTCCTTTTTTTTATGTTTCACTGTAGAGATGGATTTATCATAGTCAGTATTTCTTGAGGCACAGCTGTTTCAGCAGACAGCGATCAAGGCTAACATTAAAGTCAGGTCACAATTTACATTACAAATGCTGATTTCTGGAATCTTACCACCCTTGAATAAAAGTGTCCTGCAAGCAGAAATACAGCTTTGTGAAAAAAAAATTAGTAGAAGTAGAAAAAATTAAAGAACTAAAACAATGACACAGTTTTGCACCTATTACCACTGGTTTTATTTCCACTTTTCACCAGTCAGCAATTTGACCCTTTAAATATCATATTTTCTCAGTGCAAAACAAAGCAGACACATGCAGATGATGTCCAGGTGCCCATTAGAAGGGACTGGCAGCTGCAGCCAAAGCCTTGGCCACCAGGACAGGACAGTTTGTACTGCTTAAACAAACATGCTAATGAAGGTTTGCTTTAGAAAAAATGAGAAACATTTGGGCACCCTGAATATTAAATCCTCATTTAATGAAGGGAAGTGTTGTGTTTCCTTCCAACACTCAGGCACAGTGCCACAACTTCAACAAGCTGCTTAATTTTCTCTCTAATGCCGAAACTATGTGATGGTTTTATGGTGCCGTATCACTCTCAGGTGGGAATTGCCTGAACTTTGTCGTTTTCTGTCACAGTGTGTATGCTCTTCCAATTTTTAGTGATTGTAAAAGATCGGTAAAGAAGGACTACTTTGGAAGTCTTTGAAAAGGAAAAAAATTCACGAGGGAAATTCAAGCAACAGTAAACCTGAGACCTGTTGTGCAGCATGAAACATTTAATGAGAAGCAGAAGCAGCCTTTCAACTGTGACAAATAATGAGAGACTCCACTGCAGAACCACTGCTGGAAGACATTTCAGAGAGAGCATCAGAAGAGTGAGTGCTCAGCTTTCGGGTAGCATTTTGTTCCCAGGGTCCCATCCTTGTGAATCAATAGAGTATTTATTGTTGGCAGTGATTATGAGTTACTGCTGATGCTGTTACACGGACACCTCAAAGGCATTTTCATCAGTCTTTCCTTCTAAATTAAAGTTGGTGTGCAAAGGCTGTGGTCCAAATTCAACAGGAACACAAACAGCACAGCATTTTCAACACATCAATGATGAACAGGGATCTTTCGGGCAGCTCCATCCCATCCTCGAGGCCAGTGCTGGCCCAAGGGGCAGTGCCACTCTGCCTGCAAGACATTGCCACCCCTTCTCTGGTTCTAATATCAACATTTGTCAACTGACCTGGCAGGAATTTTTTATTTGGTCAAGTTTCACCACAATGCAGTGTAAATGGTAGGAGTAGCTTACAGGAGATAGGTGAGATAGTAAATGTTTCAACTGGAGAATGCAGAAAACTTGAAACTGAATATTCTTGACTGTACTTGCTAAGGCACTCTCCTAAGAGGCTCAAGTTCTGCCTTCAAATTGGATGGACAAGTGAATTAAGAGTGAAACAAGCCTGTGCTCCTCAGTGTCTGGTTCTGCCCACCTCCCTTGTGCTTCTGGAAGATTGTGCTGGTGGGAAAGACAGGAAATTATATAACTTGTAAAACTTTCATCAGCTTTGATTTGGTAAAAGTGCCTTGATATTTAACTTACAACCAGTTTTTCACATGAACAATGGCTGAAGCTTCAGTGGATTCTGACTGTGGCTGGGTTAGGTGGCAGCTACAGTCTCACAGGAGAAAGCTCTTATGAAAAGCCTATAAGTGCATGAACCTGTTCTCTCAGCTGCTGAATTTCTTCTGTTTTATCTCTTGCTGTCCTCAAGGTTATTCAGCTCCTCTTTATCATATTGCAATTCTCTTGCACAGTAATAGTGTTTCCCAGCTGTATTCCAACAGGGGGTTTCATTAGCGAACTCTTCATTATTTCAGAGAGGTCATTAATGAAATTCTCACATGTCTGGCCCCAGGCAGGTTCCTTGAAGATCTCTAGTAGTCAAACCCCCTCTAGCCTCATAACTCCTCCTAACGAGGTGCCAGCCTCACCTCACATCCTCAAATCCTGAAGCTTTCTCATCATACCCCGTGTGTGATTTATCTTCATCTGCTAAGCACTGAATTAATAATACATTCTAACGTCATGATGAGCCAGACTTGCAGAAAGGTGTACATTTCTTAAAATGCAGCATTTCTATCCCAATGCAAGCAGGAAAAAGATGATGGCCTAGGAAAATAACAACTTATGAGATGACTAAAAGGGAAAACATTTGTTTTATGTCAGAATCAGACAAAACAATATGAACTGACCTGAAATACAGTGGTCCTAGCGAAAGCCACACATAGACTGTGATCCCAGCAACATCAGAGGTGGCAAATTGCTCATTATTAATTTATCAGGAAGTAGTAAAGAAAGGAAATGGTTGTTTTTTTCCAAGAAGCAGAAATCTTGATGTATCCACACACTTTTATTAAAATACAGGAATGGATGAGCATTAATTAACTAGTAATCTGCATTAATCAGAGAGAATGTTTCATTATTGCCCAAAATAAAACAAAAGTTGTCTTTAGACTTGTGTGGCATGCCAAGTAATTAGCACAGACACCCACCAACTTGGCCAGCTGAAGAAAGGAATATTCACCAGCCAGAACAACCAATGGAGGGAACACTTCTGGCCCAGTCACCACCTGCTTCTTGCAGCATGGAAAGGAGTTGTCATAGCAGGGTGAATCACTGACCTGGCTTACCTGGTGCCCCTGAAATGAGTAAGGCATCAGAACACTTAGAGAGTGACAATTATCAGAAGTGTGGGATACACCAACATAATTGAACAGCTAGAGGAGTTGGCAGGGAGCCTGAGTTCTCGTGCTGCTTCCCAATGCTGTTAGATCAGGATCTTCTTTCCTCCACTTTCACCTCCACTCTCTCATCATTTTTCACTCCCCGATGTTACAGTGCACAACCCGTTTCCTCTCTCCAGTCAAGCATTCTGTCATATCCACCTTGGCACCAAGCCTTATTTCTTGCTCCTTGTGCCATATGACTTGTTCCCCTTCTCTGGTTTGTTTAATTTTTAAACTCCTGGCAGATTTGTAAACTCCTTTATTCTACACTATGCTTAACATTAGATTAGCTTGATAAAACACAGTCAACTTGTAGTCACAGGATTAGGTCTTCTTTCTAATCTGATGTCTAAAAGATGACTGGCAAGTTTATTTGGGGCATGTGATCCTGAAAAAAGCACTGTTTATGTTGGATAAATTAATAAGTAACCCAAGCCAAACATAGCTGTATGCAAAAACTACATTGGAAGCTTTCTTTGATCTGTTATTTCAAATACTATAAAAACATATATGAATCTGAGTATAAGAAAAAAAAATGCAAATTACTATCCAAAAAATTTTAAAAGCTAAAACATTATGAAGAATACAGTACCATTGAGCCAAGATTTCTTAAATATGTTTATATATTACTTGTAAGAGCAATTTACAAGAATATGAGAAGTACAGCCAAGAATTAATGAATTAGGAGATACCAGGATTAAAACTACACAAATTCATTATGATCTACAACTTTACTGCATCCACAGGTACTATTTCTTCTATGCGAGCCGTGGTTTATTCAGATTTAAGACAGATTGATTGCTCTCTTATTGACCCTCTCTCCACAATTTGATTTTATTCTTACTCGTTCACTGGGCAAAAGCCAGTCCTGTGCTCAGCACACACTGTTCCATTACGGCTTTAAAAGACCAACAGTGCATTTTGGTGGGTGAATCTTGCTCCATGTCCTCCCACATCCAGCCAATTTCCCAGCAGAGAGGACACGTCTGTCCCCGGCAGTGGAGCGGGGTTAACGCAGCTGCTCAGTACCTCCGCAAACACAGGTCCTGCTGCCCACAGCAGAGGATGCTGCAGAGGGGACCAAAAGCAGGTTAGATGAGCACCATGCCCGTGCTAAACCCCTTGGTTCCCAGGACAGCTAGCCAGAGCTGCCATCTGTGGTGCCTGCAGTGCCAGAGAGGCTGAGAAATGTCTGCTGGGCTGCTCTGACACAGGCATGGCTGACGGGCTCTGCCTCACAGAGCTCTGCTTATTGTAAGAAGTATGAAATCTACACAACATTTTATCCCTAAAACTCTATGACTGAGTTGATACTGCTGATATCTACAGAGAAAAATCTTCCAGAAAAAAAAAAAAAAAAAAAAAAAAAATCACAAAAAAAAAAAAAAAAAAAAAAAAAAAAAAAAAAAAAAAAAAAAGCAGCATTATTTAAGGAAGGTATTAAAATTAGTGCGCTATAGTTAAAATGGCTTAGTGCACAATCATTTCTGGTGGAAGTGATACCCCAGAGGTGACACTTTTCAAAAGAGCTCTAAAACCAGACTGTTTATTGGTCTAAAACACATTAAAAATTACTGGATAGACACTAGAGAGCAGCTAAGGCTCTTTGTCTGAATCAGGCCTTTAGTGACTGGCACCAGATACTCTTGACCAGAAATTCCTCTTGATATTACGACCTATGGTATAGTGTCAGACTGTTTTACTAGGAAATCTAAGAGGTCCTTTATTCATGCAGTTTCTTAAACCAGGAACTTTTTACTTCTAAATAAACAAACATGCTTAGATGTCTGAAAGCCAATAGAAAATTACCATCTTTGGTGACATATGATGAATAAAATCAAATCAGGTTTTTCTCATTCTTGTCACATACTAGAGGTCACACCCCAGGATTTTTACCACAGTAAGACATGGAAAATAACTCTGACATTCAATGGCAATGTCTTTATTTCACAAAAGTGTACATACCCATTTGTTTAAAATGCTTGAGTTGGAAAATAATAATAATAATAATAGTAATAATAATAGTAGTAATAATAATGTCATATTGGGTATGTTGTGTCCATGTTAAATATATTCGTAAGTCCCTAAATAACAATCAGTATGTTTGTAGGTGTAGCACACTCCATTGTCTTCAAAAATCTATTTTTAATTTATAAGATACTGTTTGGAAGTGAGTTCTGTTTGCAGGGAAGGCTGTGCTCAGTAAATCTCTGTGTATACTCAAAACTGAGGATCAGCCTGGAGCATCCAGACGATCCTGTTTACTAATTTATGGAGTGTTTCACAGCATGCCAAAAGGACACAACAGGAGTATTCTCACTTCTTGGTATTCTGCAGTGGTGGAGAGCTTATTGAATTTTCCTCAGTCGCCCATCATGCCTTAAGCATTTCTAGATCATTAATGATCAATAGATCTGTTTAGATAAGAATAATAATGCAGGCAATTGAAAAACATCCAGGCTTCCTGGAAGGCTCGTGGTCACAGTCACAAATGAATTCTCTGTTCAGCCCTCCCCTGAGGAGTAACTGCTATTGGAAGAGCACATTTTGGAATACCAGAGTTGCTAGCTTTGATGATTCCCTAATAACTGCATTGTAATATTTGGGTTGTTTGTTCAAACACTGCACAAATATGCTTCGTTTAAATTTATCATGTTTACTGAGATTCTGAGCTCTGTTTAGACCTTGTGACCTCATTGTATATTTAGTTACCACAGCAGCCTCTACAGTTGCAAACATAAAAATGTTCTCTCTTAAAGACCTTCTTTCTCAGTTTTGGGAAACATTATTCCTAAGTTCAAAGCAGGAAATACCCAAGATCCAAGAACACAGAGCTCTTATTGTCCATACATGTGAAGTCACCTTCAATTTCTGCTTCATGTTACCCATCCTCTGTGCTTCCTGTTTGTGTGCAGTAACAAAGATTTGGAGTTAGATGGGAAAGAAGCAGGCAAAGTGCTGCACTTCAGTGTCAAGGGGGGTCAGGTGGACAGCTGTGTAGGAAGGACAGTCCCGACAGCCCCACAGAAGAATTGTTTCCTTCCTGTGTTACACGCACTCCCTGCTCCAGCTCATGCCACAGGCACTTCACACACACCCAGTTCTGTCTACAGCCACCCATCCAGCTGTTTTGCTGCCTCCTGTGTAGGGGACATTCACTAAAATCCCTTTGCTGGCTGGCTGTGGCCACCCAGCGCTTCCTCAGTACAGCACCTGTGAGTCCCTGGTGTAGAAGCAACAGGCACCTCACGTCAGTTCAGGTAACTGAAAGAGTGGCTGGCAAGCTCAGATTTCTCTCATTTCTCATGTTTCTCCAGTTCTCATGGAGGTCTTTTTCTCCAATGCTTTATCTACACATTCAGTGATCTTAATCTTCATTGCCAGGTTTATCATCTCTTGAAGGATGGCACACAGACTCATGGTCCATCGTTTCCAGCATCCTTTCTAGAGCTATTTCTGTGGACAGGACAGACTTCTGCAGTATTCCTGCTTTTGTCATACTGAAACAATTTTTACCTTTTTAAATTATTTTTCTTCTCCATCCTGTGCAAGGTGCTCCTCAAACTCTCTGTTAACCCTCTTCATGTCCTGATTACATTTGATCTGCCACATGGAGTTTCCTGTTTTATTCTGAAGGACAAAATTCCCGTTACAAATGCCAGTCCTTCCTACAAGAAAATCACCCTAATTTTCTATTTAGTCCTGCAGGGCTTTTGCTGGACCACTCTGATATCTTTTCAAATTTCAGCACAGAGTTTGTCTTGAATGCTAATTCAGGATTTCTCAAAAGTGTCTAGGCTTCTTGCTTATTAGCCTACTCCCTCCTTAATCCTTTTTTCTTCCTTTTAACCACCTGCCATATTAGTATGCAGTTCCCTTTCTTTAAATTGAACACTTGTGTTCTGGATTTGTTTGTTTAGTCTCTCCTACTGCAGGGTTAAACCTGATCATCCTGCAATTGCTATGAAGTCAGCTCTCCCACATGTTTCTCGAGCTGGTCCTGTGCACCACTCAGCACCAAAGCCAGGGCACAGATTTTCTGGGATTGTAGACCAGTTGTTCAGGAAAGCAGCTCCAAAAATTGTATTTCCATGTCCTGTCATAGGTTCATAGGTGATGAGGCATTTATTCTGTTGCTAGCTGATACATCCCCGTATTAATACCTGCCCTGACTTTGCAGGTGCTCTAAACTCTATCCTCTATCTATATCCTGACTGAGAGTGGGGGTAATTACACAGTCATTACATTTTTCTTATTACAGCGGGATGTAGCAGTGTGTTTTCATTGTAAGTTAAAATAGTTTGCTCCTTTTCCCCTCGTCGAATTACAAATGGTTTTACCCTTTGGTTATCCCCTCCCCGTCCCAATGCCAGTCCTCCTTTCCTCCTCCCAAATCCCCAGAAAGTTCCCTGCCAATCCCTAACTCCCCTCCCTTGGGCCCTTTCCGTCACCCTGGCGCCCCTGCCTGGTTCTAGAAAGATCCAGGAAGGGCATCAAATGATAGGACCAACCTAAGGAAAGTCCCCCCTCCCAAATGACAGTTGGTTACCTTGTGTGTCCTTCTCCTCCCGTACCACTCCCCACCTTTACCTAGTTGGTGGATGCCGTGCTCCTTCCCTTTCCCCACCTCTGCATAAAAGACGCTGTCTGCTGTTTGTCCTCACTCTGCTCAGGCAGTTTTCCCTGGAGTGAAGATGCCCTACTGTGGGACTAATAAACTCTGGACTGTACCCCTCAACAGAGTCAGCTCCTTCCTTCTCTGCAGTCATCAGTGTCCTCCACCAGAAGATAGCCTGAAGCAGGTGTCTCCTTGGATGCTGCCTTGGTCACCCAGTGTCCGGTGTGGTGTTGCCAGCTGTGGTTGTGCCTCAGCTGGCAGGGCGGACAGACCACAGGCTCTGAGAAAGGCACACTCACAGCGGGATACTTCCAACCATAGAGATTTCAGACTGCCTTTTTTTTTCTTTCCCCAACAACAATAATTTCATTTGGTTACACTGTATTTTAGACTCCAAAACCTCTGCCAGCCCTCTGCACATTTTATTCTGTCAATTTGTATACAGCTGATAGGCTGGGAACATTACATCCACCAATTACTCCCTTTCTCCAAGGTCTCTGAGGTTCCTCTCCCGTCAGGGGAAGCCAAGCACCCTGGTTCCCCCATTTCATTTTCCATGCTTCCAGCACTGGCAAGCTTTGCCCTTGGTGTGTTGCCCCTGCATTGGACACAGTCACCTGCCACTGGAAGGAGTGGATTTGCCTTCCCTACTCACTGCCCTCATGGTGCTTTCTTTGCAGCTTTTTAGACATGTACTGAACGTTATCCAGGGACATTTTGGGGATCACAGCCTTCTGACAGCTGTGCTCCTCTGCATCTGTCAGCTTCCTCACAGTTTATAGCACTTTTTTATATTTTCAGGGCCATCAGCCTGGCTGCCTTCTAGCCAAGGCTTTAACCCTTCCTTCCTGTTCCCTCTCTTTTGAAATATTCCCCATTTCCTAATGTATGTAAATCTCTTATGCCGGTATCTAAACTAAATAATTTCTAACTGAATATTATGTTAATTTCTGTTCATGAACAGCAACTGATCATCATCTTCTTAAGAATTCCCCCTTCTATTACAGATTAGACTGCTACCAGAGCACAGAATTTCTGAAATGTTTTTATTTTATGAAAGGTTATTTACAGGCAGCTGCCAGATTATTAGCAGGCAGCTCAAGTATTATATTTATCCAGACAATATTAGCATCAACACTGTAGTTCAAGCTTCTGCCATGCAGTCCTATTTATTTATTTCCATCAAGCCGAGGAGAAATTCCAATAGGGAAAAGCGATTCTAATGAGTTTCATGAAGCCTCATTCATGCCAAGCTGTTACAGATAATGATTCAGAGAGGGAGAAAAGGATATGGGGCAGCATCCAGAAGCTGGGGAATAATAGGATGTTAAACCACCAGTGCTTGTTTGCAAAGTTCAGATAAACACCAGGCAAAAACCATATTCCCTGGCACTTCAGCTTCACCCTGCAGGGTGCCAAACACACCCCAGTGTGCATGTACAGGGGGGAGTTCAGCTCTGCTCTGCACTGGGGTGGCCTCACCTCGACTCCTGGGGGCAGTTTGGGGTGCCACAGTATAGAAAAGACATGAATGTATTACAAAATGTCGAAAGGAGACCACGAGGATGGAGAAGGGTCTGGAGGGGAAGCCTTGTGAGGAAAAGCTGAGGTCTCCGGGTTTGTTCAGCCTGAGAAAAGAAGACTGAGGGGACCTCATGGTGCTCTTCAATATAGTCATGAGGGGAAGAGGAGGGGCAGGCACTGATCACTTCACCAGTGACAGGACTCGAGGAAATGGCCTGAAGTGGAAAAAAAAGAAGAGCATCCTATCCCAAAAACGGTCTGTTAAGAGCAGGGCAGTTATATTTTAACCTGCTGTACATCTTCATTCTCATTTGAACCCTGAATTCTGAACTCAAAGACGCATTCAGCAGAGGGAAGCCTGTTAAGGTATAGCATCTATACAAAGGCAGGCCACAAACAGTAATGGCATGTAGTCAGCAGCAATTTGACTTTAATACAAAAATCCTATCTTTGTTATTCTTGAAAGAATGACCCCTTCTATGGCTAGAACAGGCAAGTTATTTTGCCTCCCTTCATTTTGTCTTGTGGAGTTGTTCACCAAACCACGTACAGTGGCATATTTATGGTGTGAAAGGTATCTGGCAAAAATCCCCTATTCAACATTCTCAAATGCCCAAGCACTTCCCAGAGCTGCTCAGTCACATGGTAACTGCCATGGGCTGGATGAACACTAGGAATGAATAAATTCATGATCCAGATCTGTACCATTTGTGGTTTCAAGTATGTGTTGCAATATAAAAAGGATTTTCATAGCAGCCAGATACAATCAATGAAAACAGGTAAAGCAGAGCTGCAGAAAGTGTTCTCAAAGAGAGGTCAGAGTTAATGATCTCAGCTTCATGTCAGAGAAATGTCATAAAGCCTCCATCACACCTGCATCTGGCACTGCTATAAACTGAGAATCAGAATGGGGAAAGGGTAAACAAAACATTGATTGTACTGCCTGGTGTGACAAGCACATTACTCCTCACAGGATTATGCCACAGATTCCATGACAACAATAAGAACTAAGATATTTTTAACTTTGAAAACAAGCCTCTGTCTTAATGACACAGTTCGCATTCACAGGCCAAGGACAATTTCAAAAAGTTTTGCACGGAGGTACCTCAGGTGTTTAAGAGTTTGGATGTGCTTTGATTCATGCATGAGCTGCAATGGGACAATGTCTGTGGAAATTGTGGCCTTCTCCAGGCTGGTGACTGGCAGCAGTGCTGGGTGCACTGAGCAGTGGTGAGTGTGAAACCTGGAGCACAGGAAGAATGGATCCGTTTGGAAGTGCTTGCTGTGCAGCAGGGAAACACACACTGATCCAGAACATTAAAACACTCATACGCCTGGGCCCCTTCCCTTCCAGCACCACACATTTCATAAAAAAGGAGCTTGGTGAGTCTGTCATTTCTCAGTTCTGTGTGGCATGCACACAGTAGGTGTGCTTTGACTTCAGCATCACACCCATACACCAGAAAGGAAGGATTTCCTTGGATATGTACATATTGATTCAAAGAATGAAATTAATGTCTTAGACTTTAATGAGTTGAAGGTTCAGTGCAGTTTTCAGTCATTCTACAATATCCATTTTATCCTCAATAAGCAACTCTCACTCTCTCAGAATTAAGTCTGTCTACCCAGATTTAGGTCTCTTGCATATCCCTCAAAATCCAAGCACAGTTTGCATGCTGTCTGACCAGAAACTGTTAGTGGCATTAAGAACCCCTGATATTCACTACCCTGGGCTTTTACACGTATTTCTTTCCAGCCAAACACTATAATTTTTTATCCACAGTGACACAATTTCCAGCAGCAGGATCCCATCACTTGCCCTTTGCCTCAGTCCCATCACCTTCTCTGTATAGGCTCCAGCATTTCCACAGCTGGGAGGTGAGATCAGGCCAATTAAACATCCAAATATCTCAACTGATTTTTCAAAATTTTCATTTATCTGCACAGTACATGTAGCACATAAGCTGAGGCCAGCACAAAGAAAGGAACAGAAACGAAGTAGTTGAGGCTAAATTCTTTCAGTCCAGAGAAATTCTGACAAAGAGGTGGGACACCGTGGTCTAAACATTCAATGAGACCAAATAATATATAAATTGAGATCTTGTGATTGGACAATGTTCTGACCTGTGGAAATGGTATCTCCAGTAATGGTAGGAAAGTAAAAGATTTTGTTTTCATAGTAGAATAGATGGCAAAAGATGCAGCTCTTCACACACCGTGGTCTTCTGACAGTTTCACTGGTGATGTGGTTGCAAAGGCACATGAGAACCTGGCAGATTTTTAAAATATAGTAGAATAGGGCTTCTTATGTTTGATATTCAGTGAAAAGGAACAATTACATAATTCACTTCACACTGTACATAGTCAGCTTAGGACAGAGCAGCTGAGTGAAGAGGCAGAACAGAAGAGGGTTTAAAACCAACTCTCTCTAAAGATGCATTTTGATGCAGTGAAATGAGACACATTCAGAATTCATAACCATTGAATCACAGAATACTTTGTGTTGGAAGGGACTTTTAAAGGTCATCTGGTCTACACCCCTGCAATGAGCCGGGACATCTTCAATTAGGTCAGGTTTCTCAGAGCCCTTTCCAACCTGGTCTTGAGTGTTTCCAGGGTTGGGGCATCCCCCAGCTCTCTGTGCCACCTGCATCAGTGTTTCACCACCCTCCTTGGACAAAATTTCCCATGTCCTGTTGCTACAGGCTTTAATTAAAACTCAGTCCCCACTGTCCTTATAAGCCCCCTGTAAGTACTGAAAACTGCCGTGAGGTCTCCCGAGAGCCTTCTCTTCCTCCAGGCTGAACAACCCCAACCCTCTCAGCCTTTCCTCACAGAAGAGGTGCTCCAGCCTCTGATCATTTCTGTGTCCCTCCTCTGGGCCTACTCCAGCAGGTCCACGTCTTTCCCGTGCTGAGGAGCTTGTCCAGGTCCCTGTGGATGGCATCCTGTCCCTCAGACATTCCAGCTGCCCCACTCATCTTGGTGCTGTCTCCAGACCTGCACTGGATCCCACTGGCTGTCCTTGGTGAAGGACAGTATCAAACATACTGGTATAGATTGATGTGTGGTTCATAGCTGGCTACTCTTAAGTTAGGCAAAATTTTATTTTATGTTCCTGATTTTCAAAAGTGCTGGGAATTTTACTGCTATCCCCAAAAGAGTTTCTCTAAATAAGGACAAGACTGAACTGGATCTGAAAGCCAAGCGAGGCTTGTTAACAAGTATAGCAGTACAAAATATTACTTTATTCCACTCAGACTTGACTTTTCCTCCTCGAGGTGCTTTTCTTCTCTTCCATCTTCCTCCTTCATCAGTGTGTATGTACAGAATGCATCCTGAAACACCTAAATTTTTATCAGAATCTGCTTTCATCATACAAAGAGCAAACAGACACAATCCCAGTGTCTTGAATGGCTGCCTGGACAAGGAAACTGCAGTTGACACAGCCCAACCTCCCTGGACACCAGGAGATGCTCCTGCTTGTCCTCTGCAGTATCCCAGCTGCACTGCTGAAAACAGCACTCATCTGAAGGTGCGGATTTGTCTGAGGCTGAACACCAGGGGAATGGCACAGGAAAATAATAGGGAAGAGAATTATATGGCAAATGCAAATGAAAGACCAACAACTGTGTCTCTCACTGCAAAACCAGGAAAATAATTATGTTCACTTGTTCCCTTCAGTGCTACTGCAGAAGTTATACAAAAGTTCTTACTAATTTCATTTAAATCCTATGTAGGCATGAAAGGATTCATCCTGGCATTATGATAAATGATGAAACATAAAATTAGCATAAACTTATTTATATGAGAAACACTACTGACAGAGTACATGCTTCTTCATTTTTTTTCACATTCCCTCTTTCCAAGACAATCATCCAGTTCTCCCATCAATTACACCCATACAAAAGAAGAATAACTTCAATAAAGCTTGTATAAATTCATCATCCTAACGAAGAGGCAATATATATTAATAAGCTGATTTTGACAAAAATCACTAGCTCAGAATAATAAAATTTAACCCCAAACTTAGCTATATTGCCTAAGGAGAAGACTACTAGTCTTAAGATAGATAGCACAGCGTATATGATTCTTCCTAATTGTCTGTGCTAAATCACTTCTGTT
>VYZR01116509.1:0-38872 GCA_013400675.1 Oxylabes madagascariensis | reverse complement strand
GCTCAACTGAAAACAGAGGTAGAGAGAATAAATAAGTGTTCTGTTATGATTTAATCAATGTTAAATTTTTTGTTTCCTTCATCCCTTTACTGCTTGAAGGCTGCTCAAGGTTGGACCATGTAAGAAACTCGAGACATTTCAAAGGGTGCATCAACACCACCAAGCTCATTCCATCCCTTTTCTCTATGTTTTAAATTACTCCAAGATTGCTGTGGAATCTGAACGCCAGGGCTTGTAGCTCCATAGTAAGTTCCACTATGTGATGATTTATCAAGAGCATGAAGATAAATGGAGCTCTCTGCAGGTGGAAAGTTCTGGTGTCACTACTTGTATCACAGGGATATTTTAATATAAAAGTAGTGAGACACAAGAGAAGCAGAGACTCCAACAACAGAGACAGCAATAAAACTGTATGTGTAAAAATGCCTTTTTAGCAGCCAATATCCCTTTCCATCAGGCAGCATTTCCCACTGTCTGATTTTTCCTCATCTATAACACAATAACTCATGTACAGTTACAAGCACCTGGCTGGGCTCTACAGCTCCTCCTGAAACTCATTCTTTTCAATTAGCTCCAGTATTTCCTCTTCCTCCTCAGTCTCTGTGACTTCCTTTTCAATGGAGTGAGCCAGGGGAGTGGAAAGACATCCACTGACTTCCATGCAGGATCAGCCCCTCAGCACGTAGAGTGAGGAGCCAAATCAGTAATGGACTCCCTGAACAAGCTCACCTAATAAATGTCATCTCAGCATTTGTTTTCCTTCCCACTCCCAGATGAGCTTGGTTTAATGGTTAGATCAGCGACTGTGCTTTCAGTGGTTGCAAGCTATGAAATGCCAGTAATGGAGGAAACAGCAATTTATTCTCTAAACATCATAGTTTTGATGCTAATTTATTTGTCAGATGAGAGACCAGCCTCTTCCACCCTTCTGATTCCCCCAAAGTGGAGGGATTGTTTTTCCCATGCTATCCCAGCTGCATTTGTGAGGGAATGACAATAACACATCAGACACTTCACTGAAGTTTAGTGGGTTTTGTAGGAAACGTTGAGCTCACAACGGGCAACCTTCACCCCTTTTTACTGGGGAATAAATCAGAAGTAAACAAGCAGCAGTGAAGGCTTTTTCCTTGTTACAGAAAACCATTCAGCTTTAAGGCATTTCTAACACTTACCCCATTTGCTCAAATATTTCTGCAAGCCCTGCCTGCACCAGAAGAGATGACAAGGTTGTTAATAAAGAATAACAGAGACGGACATGGTCCAGGTCTCATTTCTGACTCAATGCCTAAACTGGGCTGCCAGTTTATGAAACTGTATTTGAAGTGAGATTTTAGTCCTGAGCACTCCCATTTGGGCTTTGCAAAGTGCTTCCCATGCAATTCCATGTGCTGCTCTACACTTTTTGCCCCAGGGCAAGGTCATACAGCTAAAACTGGTGCCTAACCCTCAAGTAGTCATTAAAGGGACAGGCTGCTTGACAGATGGATCACCAATGGAAAATGGAGCAAACTGGAGGCAGCTCTGCATCTCATTCTCACTGAATTTTAGTGAAAGTTGAGCATCCATTTCCTTATGGCTTTTGTAAATCCCAACCTACAGGAATACGTGCCTCACCCAAACCAAGGAAATTGCACTTTTTTCTGCTGACCAGTGTGAGTTGAGAAATCACTTAATTGTGGTACAAACTGTGATTTCTTTAATATGCCTGGAAAACGAAAAACCTGCTCTGGCAAGAGCCACTGTCACTGTCACCTTCACTTCTAATGAGAGCCACATGAACACCAGGACTCTGAGTGGACACTTGCTGCATTAGAGGCAGCCAAACCTCTCAGCTCTTAGATGATACTGGAAGAATTAATGTGTCTTGGCTGACATCCTTTTGAGGTTTCTGGAGAAACATCGTGGTGGTCTAGGAGCAGCATTCCATGCCTGCTCTGTGACCCCTGTGCTTTGACACCCCGTGTGATGTCTGAGCTAATTCGCCCCCATCAGGTGTTTCCATCCCATCTGCCAAGGGCCCAGCATGATTAGCTGAGCTCCACTCCTGGATCTGACATCTACAAAACAAGACACCTTCCTCCAGTTGTTTATGCATTAGCCGTGGTCTTGGCTGGGAGAACAAAGAGGACATCCTTCTCTCCAACCCCAGTTCCTCAAACATATCCAAACAACAGCTCTGACCACAATCGACCACCCGGGAGCAGGAGAGAAATGAAGCCACAGCCACTGCCAGGCTCTGCTGTCCCTCCATTTTCCCTCGTCTGCCCTTCAGAATAGCTTGTGGAGGTTGTATTTTAAACCTGCCTCTTGGAGAAATCCTCTTGATATTTTCTTTGCAGACATCAGCTGCTGGATTATTTAGGGGCACCTAAAAGTCTTGCAGCAAAGGTTGGCAGAAAATGACCCTACCCAGCATCAATTTGGCCTTGAGGTCTGTAAGAAGAGCTAGGTGATGTCTGACATCTCTCAGGGACTTTGAGAGGTTTGTATGACCCAGAGTGTGTCTATTTTTACAAATATTTTGTCTAATAGGGAACACCTTTCATCCTAATGAGCTGTGCCCTCAGGTCTTCCAGCCACCCTGACTACAAACATTCTGGACACGATGATGTGAATGACCTGCAAAATATTCTGCTTGTCATGCAGGACAATGAATCTGGAGTTTGTGTTCTCCCCTTCTGGTCACTGGCAGCTTCCCACCCTCCTTGGGCAAGAGTTATCTCCTGCTCCCCTGATCCCCGAGGCACTATCTCAATATATATAAGAAGAAAAGCTGTTGTGGCCTCTCACACATATTAAATATCTGATTAAAAACCAGAGATTATGCATTGAGAAGCAAATCATAGCATCGCTGCAGTACTAGCTGCGGCAAAAGGAGATTCAGGTGAGAAAAGGATTTTCTTATATGAACATTAACTTTAAAAGTTAGATTTTAACCAAAGAGCAGAAGAAGGCTATTTCTAGAAAACACTCCTTAAAAACCTGATCACTGCGTGGTGATACACTTAATAATATGTGGTGGAGATAAGATGGACTGTCAATAGCACAAAGGGAAGGAATAATTTTCATTTCCACTGCAGCCCTTTCATCTGAAGATCTGAAAGCACGTCACAGTCTGGCTGTCAAAAGCTGAAAAAATGTTATTAAAAAGGGCTATTTCTTTGTTTAGACATCTCCCCTTCCCCTCGCTCCCTCCCAGCATCAGAACTTTTTCAGGACCTTTCCATTTAATTAGAAATTTGTTTCTTAATAGGAAATTTTCAATCAATCTTGAAAAAACCCCCAGGAATCCCGACTCCTGAGGAATACTAAGCAAAGGTAATGCATGAGTATTTCCCTTCCCCAAAGCCATATTTGCTGGAAAGCAGCAGGTGTGAGAAACTAAATTAATGTCTGCATACTTGAAAGTCCTGGTATAGCACTCCAGTCTCTCCTGAACGTTCAGGAGTGGCAGAGCTGGGAGATGATTTGTGGGTATGTGGAATGATAAATATGCAGATGAGAGCCCTGTGCAATTTTAATCAAAACAGATTGCAGCAAGGAAGGAATGGAGGTGTTAAAACCATCTCAGCTGTCCTTCCTAACGAAGGCAGAAGGCTGATTAGATTTGCTCAGGCACCCTCTACATGTCATGACTTGGAAATTAGACATAAAAATGGCAGGGGAAAAAGAGAGGGAGCAATTCCTGTGTAAGCAGATACTTCCAACATTTCAGCAGGAGGGGATCAAATATTGTCAGCACCATACTGGATTCAAGCACATCTTGTTAAAATCTGGGGAAAATAGCAGCGGGCTGGATTCTGACAGCGAGGAAGGCTTGGCTGGAGCAGAGCCAAAGCTCTCTCCAGGGAACACAGCAAGGAGCATTTTGAGGTTTGTAAATTGCTAACCCCAAAACAGTTTTCTGTGATCTGTTAACTGCAGGAACTTCGTGTTTCCAGAGTTTCTACCATGGCGTGATCCGTGTGCTCCCTGCAGCCTGGAGTGCCCAGCAGGGCTCGTGTGGAGGCACTGACATTATCACTGCCCCCTCTCCTTATCTACTGCCACAAAGACAAAAGAGCCACAGCAGGGATTTGATCTGGCCTGGACCATTCGTCCTCTGCAGACATGGGGAATTGGGGCATTTTCTGCAAGGAATACAAGCAGTGCCCTTCCACAGCACTCATAAATTGAGACCATCTGCCAAAGCTGAGAGGGCATTTTCACAAGGCAAGGCCTCCAAAGATGCAGCCTCTCAAAGCCAGAGTGCTGGGGTGGTGTTGCCAAGAGGGTGCGACTCCCCAGGCTCCAGGAATCTTCTCCAGCAGAAGTGGATTAAGTCTGAAGTCAATTGAAATGCTCTCAAAGCAAGGGACGGGGGGACCTTGGAAGTATTGATGTGCTGGGCCAAAACATGAACGGCTCTGACTTCATCATCTTTCACTGCTGTTTCCACGCATTCAGAACTGCAGAAAATCACTTTCTTTCCATTCCCAATTCCAACAGGGGGAAGGAGTCAGCAGGGATACTCAGTGCAGGTCACACTACATTAAACCAGAGTGGAGAGCAGAAATTCATAACAGTCCTAAGCCATCAACCCCGAATCTTCTCAGCAGAAATGATCAAAGCCAAATTGTCGCCTTTTCCCCCCTCCCTCCCGTCTTTATTTACATTGTCTCCATCCTAAGGAGAGGAATTTTAAGGCAGCCGAATTTAGAGTAATTCGGAAAATCCACTGTGTGCAAAGAGGTGTAGCAATTGTTTCAACCCCAATTAGACCCCGCAGATATGAGCAGGCCCTGAGGGCGTGAAACTCCAAAGGGAAATTTTCATAATTCAGGAATTTTTTTCAAAGTCTTAAATCGGCTGCACGAAGAGGTGAAAAGAGGGTCATAACTTTCAAAGGAGACAGAAGGAAGCTGACTGCCTTTTTTTCAGTGGTTGTAGCAGATAAAGTGCAGAGTGATAAGCAGGAATCCATCCAGGTTCCAGGTTGAGGACTTACTTTTAATTTATACTCAAACAACTTCACTTCTCCCTCCAAGGCCAGGTCATAAAGAATAAACATCCTGCAAATGCTCTGCAGTTTTAGATAAGAAATCCCACATCTGGAAAGCCCACACAAAACTACAGATTCAGGCTCAGTGACCTCCCTTTAATAAACAGCAAAATGCAAAAGCACTGAATAAAAGGCCTTTGCCACCCCACCTATGCCAGATTTTCAGACTAAAGCACTTCCTGGAAATCAAAAAAGGGAGATAAGCATTAACCAAAATGATCTGGCTGTCTGTGGGAGTGCACTGAGAGTGAAAAAGAGGGAAAAAGCCAAGAAAGCATCCTCTGGTAAAACTCCATGGAGAAGGAAGTTTTAAAAGTTAAACTAGAAGAGTTGAAGTGTAGGGATACAAGTGACACAAATCCACTTTTTCTGTCACAGAAGAGACTCTGTGATGTCCACAGTCCCACAGGAGGAGCCTCATAACATCCACATGTGGTGGAGGAAGGCAAAGAATATCTTCTCCCAAAGCTTTTGTAATTATAATGGATAAACAAAGCACACTCCTCCACTTTAAATATGGAGAACTGGGACATGGAGAGGCTGACACTGAGACTCCCAAGCTCTCCAGGAGCCTCTGCCTTTTTGCTGAGGTATTTTACCCACTGCAAGCCAGAGGAAGCTTATGCAGCTCTGCTGAGTCCCACTACAGTGGTTCAAACACCTCCCAGAAGGCATTAATAGCTCTTAAAGCAAATACAAGCACATTTTCCTCTGGATGTGCCTGCCTTTGTGACTTTGATCCTTCTCATTTCAGGGCAAACCAGCAGTTTGTGTTTGATATGGGTGAGCAGCCCAGCTCAGGGCTCTGGATGCCACTGGAGCCACCTGTGTCCCATCTGGGGCTGGCAGTGCACATTTCAGAGCAGGGAAACTCTGTGGGGCTGAGGGCAGACACAGCCAACAACACTCTGAGTGCAGGGATGGGAACTGCTCTGCACAGTTCATTTAGGACTGATTGCTGAATCAGTGAAAGCTGAAAAGCTTTCCACATCTGTAGCACAATCTCCTGGTAGTGTTTGCCTGCAATGCTGTCCTTGCATTATTCTGGTGAAGTGTTGCCTTAAGATCAGCAATAGCTTTTGTAATATATTGGGAAATCTCCTTTTCTCTACAGACTTTAATCATTTGATGTAAAGAAGGCTGTGGGTCAGGCAAGACTCTAATTATTCGTTTGTATTCCTCATTAGCATTAGCAAAGGCAAGGTCTTGAATCAAATAAGGACGTGCCAGGTCATCCTCGCATTGTCTCTCTTTTGCATCTGTTAGGTGATCTACAAATGTCATGTATGGCTCTGATGTTCCTTGCTTTATTTCTGTACATGCTGGCACAGATTACAGCCAGTCTGAGCTGTCACAGGCTGGAGTTTTCAAGCCCAGAATGCATCCTTCATCCACTCCAAGGGCCTTGCCCACGCCACGGGAATTAGTCATAAAAACAACAGAAATTTTAGATTATCTTAAATCCTATGAGAGGTCCTGTAATCACATTTATACCTCAGACTCTTTCACAGAACTGCAATTAAAACAGTCCATGGGTACTTTTTGCCCCGTGCAGCCCCTGAGGTTCTGCATTAAATAAATATCACTCAGCTAAGCCCGAACTCTTCACTCCAGTTCAGTTTTCACCTTTGGCTACGGCTCTTAGATGATGTTCCTGTTTTGGGGCAGGTGCGGGGTCTCTGGTTCACAGATCCTACTGTTCACCATCTTGAAATAAAATGACTTGGATGCATTTTAGCTTCCACCCATTCTACCTTGGCTGGAAAGCAGCATGGACAGGGCTGTGCCAGGGCTGTTTTGGAAGGAATTTTAATTAATTGCTTTGTGTGCAATTTAGCATTTAGCAAAGGCTCATATTTCAAAGCCATCAGCATGACAGTGCCACAAAGGGGAAGGAGAAATAACCCACTGGAGCCAACATCCATAAAAATGTGAAAGAGCTCTGGTAAATTCTGAATGATAAGCATAGAAGGAGACCCATGAGAGACTAAACCTTCTGTTGCACAGTGACTATTTTGAGGTAAATGAGCATGATTATTCCATTATAAACTACTTTTGTTTCAGAAGTTTTGTCCTCTTAGCCATGGAAAATCTCTCCAGGTCTATCCTTGTTCAGGATCTCGGAGAGAGAACAGAACTTTCCAAACTAAACAAGGAGTTTGGCTCTTTTTCAAAGCAGAGTAAAAATTCAGGGATCAGAGGTGGTCTTATTCCAGTACCAGTGACACCTTTGATCAGTGAAATATTGAATATATTCAGCAAATCTCATGAATTAAATGACAAATTAAATCAGCTGGCAGAGATACAGCTGGGAGAAAATGACTGCTGAAAACATGCAATAATTAAACAAGTGAAAAACAGATTATGTGACGAGGTGCCTGCAATAACAGGATATGGAACTCAGCAACCAAGAGGTGCCTTCCAGTCTCTGGGTCCTACAGACTCTGCTGATTTATGTTCCTAAGGAATTACCTGGCTGATGATGAGAAAAGCAAAGAAATCCTGCCTGAACATACCATGGCTATTGCTATTCCATCAGGAGCAAAGGAGCAAGAGCTCAGGGGAGAGCCAGGAATGTGGGAATGGCAGCGAGCTGGGACCTGGGAGAGCTGAGATCATCCCTCAGTTCTGCCATTTCAGCCCAGTCAGTTCTCACCCTGATTTCTAATAAGTCTAAATAGAGTACCAATAACGAAACTTCCTAATTCTATGTTTCCAACTGCTCTAGAAAGATTCTTTACCCCAATGAAAAGGTTTCCTCTGCTCCTAATTTTTCTGCATAAACTCCATACTCTTCATGCCAGAATGTCTTAATTTTTTTAATAAATCACCTGAGTCAGAGAAAGCCCCAAGTGTGTTAAATAAGAGGAGCTAAGTGGTTACAGCTCTTAATAAGGTCTAATCACAGTCACCCTCTAAATAGGTCACAGGTCCCCACCTGACAAGCCTGATGGTGAAGAGGGCAAAGGAGATCTTTGGAAATGCTATCTGGCTGGAGCAGAGCTGCTCTGACACCACCACCACGGTGTTTAGGGCAGAACTTACTCTTTAGGCCAATTATTTGCAGAATAAACTCAGCCTCGAGGCTTTGCAACGTCTGTCTCCAACAGGTATCCCAAACACGATGAAAAATTCACGTTAACAGGAGCAGAGCCCAAGGAAGTGGCATCTGCTGAACCCTGTGATATCCCAGCTTGCCTTGGCTCGTGTCAGAGCCTTGCAGCTATTTAAGCTGTTGTTTAAATGAGAAGCATCCAACGTGGCATTATGTAATAATTATATATAGACACCCAGCCTCGGGAAGAGACCACACTAAAAACAGGAATCCAAAGCTCTTAACTCATTTTTGGTACCAGCAGATTTAATAAATTATCCACGTTAAAAATGAGAGAAGGTAATTGCTGAATGAGTGAGAAGCGTGGTGCAGAATTAATCAGACCACACTCGTAATGCAGTGTTTAATCTTTCATGTAATTTGCTGCTAAATGTGCATAATTAGAAACAAATAAATGATACATCTCAGTGTGAGCCACAGATGTGCTGCCTTCCAGCATGGTTACGAGCTCCTGACTAGGGATAATGGGGCTGAAACCAGGTCTCCAGCTTGGGATGTGACAGGAGATTGCCCTTTTAGTTCATTTTACTTCGAGAACTGCAGGAGTCCTTCCTGCATTTCCTTGGAGACCTGGTCCAGCAAAAGTGTGCCAGGTGGGGAGCTGCTCACCACATTCTCCTCTTCATCACAGGGGCAGCAGGAGCTGAGTCTTGACACTCAGGCTGAGATCCCAAAGCACCTGGCTGGAAACCCACCAGCTTCCTGAGCAGGGTGACATCCTTGGCATTGGGACATTAATTTTGAAGAATTAAGGATTTTAGGAAAGTTCAGATTATATGTTGCTGAGTTAGCTGAAAGTAGATAAGCATTGTTCATAGTTAAAATAAACTGGATTCTGAGATAAGCTCATAAATAACTGCTTGTCAACTTTATGTTTGTGTAGCTGTGCCTGCCAGGAAATAAACAAGTCTCAGCAACACAGAAAGAAGTTGCAGGCTTCCTATATTTAAAAAGCCCATTCAACACAGGAAACTGTAAGTTCTACCAAGGATTCATTTGTCACCTATGCACTGAAAAGGTAGAAAGGTCAGAACGAGGAAGACTCATTTTACTTCCTCATTTTGGGTGACCCCTCCCCAAGAACGGACCACCGACCCATTTCAGGGAACAAAGTATGCATGCTTAATAGCCTTTTTGTTAATTAGCATATGGAGTGGAGGAGAGGAAATGACAACGCTATGAATATTCATTCATATTTTGTGTATTCAACACTTTTGTAAATAAAAGGCTTTGTAATTACCTGTGATCTTCACAGTGCGCATTAGGGAATGATCCCACGTGCTGCCCGGTCGTAATAAACATACACTTTCTAACTCTAAACTGTTAGAGAGTCTTTGTCCGTCTCAGATGGATATCGATAATAGATTGATATTCATATTTTAATAATTCAGCATATTGGTCCTGTCCAATATTAGGTGCTAAAGGCCTTGAGAGCACCGAGACTACACAATGGTGTCACTTCCCATCCGTCAGGGAGGGATTTGTGCCACCTCTTGGCAGAGGGTGAGTTTGGGCAGCGCTGTGTGCGACCCCGGAGCCGCTCCCAGCTGCCAAGGCTCCGAGCATCCAACAAAACCCCAACACACAAAGGGAGCTGGGAGCGAAAACCAGCCCTTCTCCACGGCTGCAGCCCTGTGCCAGGGCCGGCTGCTCAGCAGGGCAGCGGCCCAAAGGCAGCTCCAGCCAGCGGGGCAGGCTGTTCGGGAGCAGGAAAATCGGAATTTCCATACGTGTTCAGTCCCAGCCAGAGAGGAGGACATTGGCAAAGCGTATGCCCGGCCAAGGGGAGGTGGATAAAGCACTTCCCTGCAAAGGTTTATTTTGGGTGTGCTGGAGGCTGAATTCCTGGGCTGGAGTAATCCTGGGGATGAGGTCATGTGTTCCCTGAAGGGGCTGCTTTGTAGCCCGCTAGTTAGCAACGCTTTTTCTCTTATCAAGCATCTGATTAAACTCACAAAAGAAGGGTCTTTAAAAAACAGGCTCAGGCAGAATTGACAAGTGAATAAGTAAATTGAGTTTGGGGTTGGTTTTTTTTTGGTTTTTTTTTGGTTTTTTTTTGATTTTGCCCGACACGAAAAGGGAAGAGGAATAAGATGGGAAAAGGGGGACAAGAAATTGATTCCTTGTTCTGGGATGACAGAACAAAGATCTTCATCTATTTTCAAGATTTCTACAGAGCCAGCCCTGTGGCAGACACCAGTTACACTCGTCCATGTGGCACGTGTCACCTGGGAAGGTCACAGTGCAGCACCCAAAGAGCACAAACCATCCCACACCTCTCCCTGCCAGAGTGACCCAGCACCCACCCTCAGCAGTGAAACCCTTCACCAGAACTGGGCTTTTGCTCCATTATGGAGGAGGTAAACTAAAATTGGATTCCAGTTTTTATTTGACTTGAAGAAAGAGTTGGCTGATTTGCACTGATCTCTCTGTAAGCACTCAAGGATATTTATAAATGGTATCTACTGTACTTACTAGATTGGCAGTATTTCCAATCAGTTATTTAGTGGCATTAGTGGTCTCCTAAATTAGAGGAAAATATTTCTCTTTGTTCCTCTCATTTTGTATAATTTCTTTCAGTATTTCCCTCCATTGTCCTCTCCAGTGGATGTCCAAAAGAAAAAAAAAGAATAGTGTAAAAGTTGTCTCCATAAAAGAACTGGAGCCAAGTGATGATAAAGTACTGGTACAACTGCTTCAAAGTTTCTCACAACACATTGAAAGGTGCCATTTTTCATTTGATTCTGAAGACTCAGCAAGAAGAAAACTAAGAGGGAGTCAGCAGCATTTCAGGAGTTCCTATTCTTGGGAAAAAAATTCCCTGACAAATCTTTTTTGTAAATCTTTGAAACCAGTAATGGCTTGCTTTGAACCAAATGGCCTGTTTGAAAGAATAACCACCTCAATCATTTCTTCAAAGGATTCCTGCTCCTTGTTCTAATAAAAGCTGGAGCAGCCTGGCCTTCAATTACTAAGTGAAAATTTATGAAAGTGAACCCACAGTGCTCGTGCTCTCCTGCACCCCAGGACAGAAAAAGGAGAATTAATCTCATATTCACTCTCACCTCAAAAAGCTCAGAGTTGTGCCCATCGGGGAGTAAAACACGTCAATGCATTTTCAAACACCAAACTGAATTTTCAGGCAGCAAAATACTTCAAAAATACTGGTCCGGAAGCCGGAGGGCTCCTTATTGCTGGCTGCTCTGCCCAATTACCTTCAGCTTGTTACCATCTCCAAGGACAGGGATTCTCCTTTTCCCAAGGCAAATGCTGCTTGTTACCCACCAAAGGACTGTAACTCTGGATGAATAACACTCTCCTGCCCCCCAGGATGTTTGGCTGGGAGTCAGCTTGGCTGGAGATGTAAAACAAACAGCTTGGGAGAGGGGGGAAAGAGAAGAGAGCAGAGCTGGGGAGGGGCAGCGCAGGAGACAGACACTGAGATTTCTCAGGTTTGGGATTTGATGGCGCTGCTCTGGTGTCTTAGACAGCTCCACTTCCCCTCTGCCTCCAAAACATGTTAGACCAGCTGGTGGATTTGACCCAAGTCACTGCAGGGATTCACAGCAGCTAAAAATATGTCTGTGTATTCTGCTTTTAAAAATCCTGTTTTTATTGGAGGCAAAAAAAGGATAAGACCGTGCAAAAAGGATGCTGCTGAATGAATTCAAGGGAATAATGCAGCCTGGAGTAGGTTGGCTGAAGTAATGTCTCACTCATGGTTTGTGTTGCTCTTTCTTAGAGGTGCAAAGCCCAGGAAATGAAAAAGCTGCATCTATAAAAAGCAAAGGGTTTTCCTTACAAATTAAGTTTATTTCCTTTAGGATGTGAGGAGGTGAAACTCTGAATGCTGAGCTGGAAAAGTCAAACAAATGCTCATTTGGAGTAATCTTATTTTTTAGAATATATTTCAGCTAACATTTCCAACAGTGGCACACATGGGGGTGTGATTTTGATCCTGATTCTCATGCAGCATCAGGAAAGGAGCACATTCCTTCAGGATTTGTCCCGCAGGCACCTGGGGAAGGTGATGGACAGGAAAGGGGGCACAGAGCTTTACTGCAGAGCCCTGGTTTGTGATGCTGTGAGGATGGAACTTTCTGGAGAGGACAAATTCTCCTTTATGGAAGCTGGGAATACAAATTGCCAGATTGGCTTACCAGGGAGTCTGCTGAATGATGGGGAAATCTGAATTGGAATAAAGTTTGAGGTGAACCAGTAGGGCAGCCAAGGAATATGTTCACCTTGGAATTAGAGTTCAGTGGCATGGTGAGGTACAGAAGTAAGGTGTCATTGCAAAGTGGGGATGAAGAGGTCTCCCAATGAATGGATTCCTCAGGCTTGGAAAAACTACATCTCAACAATAAAGGCTGAGGTAAAACCTTCCTGACGAAGGGTCTGCCATCCTCCAGTCTTCTTTTCCATATCAAGAGAAATGGGGCTAAACAGAGCTGGACCCATGGAATTGCCACAAAACCTTGTGCACTTCGCAAGGATTCCAGAAAATGCCCAAAACCTTGGGGTTAATGGTGTGGCCCCGTGGTTAGGACTGAGGACTGAAACTCAGGCATTCTGCTCTGAAATGATTTCATAAATCATCTGCTGTGCCTCTGTTTAACCCCTGGTAAAACCCCATGGGGGCAATGTGTGTCCTGTGAATTAAATATTCCAAGGACCTCACAGGAAAGGTGCTGTCAAATCCTCATTTCCATAATTAANAAGTGGTAGAAGAGGATGAGTTTTAAGGTCCCTTTCAAACCAAGCCATTCTGTCATTCTCTGATTCTCTGAAATCTTTTGCTCTGAAGAAGAAAGTCTGACCAGATGTGCCGCACAAATGCACAGAGCTACAGGACTGCCTGAAATTCTGGGGTAACAACAGCCTTAATCTGAAGCCAAGAAGATGTGCCAGGCCAATTACCAGAAGGAAAAGATGAATCCATGGAAATAAATTACAAAGTTACCAAAACCCACAGAGAAAGACACCAGAGAATTTGAGGAAAATCTCCAACTGACCCAAAATGCACGGGTCCAGCTCATTCCCTTACATCAGTTGAAGTCCTTTCATCTCTAGACATTTATGGGATCAGAGGGATCATTCCCACACATGTGCACGGTCCTCCTGCAGCTTGGTGTGCCAATATTTGCTGCTGTTACACAACCCAAGTGATTCACCCCTGTGGATGGGAAGTGGAGGAGAATCCTTCATCCAGCTCTGACCATGGAAGGAATTTTACACCAGCCACAAGAAACAGCCTGGTTATTTTATAGAGCAGATCATTCAAATGTGTTGCATATAAGCTAAAAAAAAAATAAAGAGAAGCAGCATTACAAGAGGTAACCATGGGAGAGCGGACACCAAACCCAGCTGGTCTAACTCACAAGGACAGACTGGGATGAGGCACAAGTTAAGAGGGAATTCAGCCTGCCCTTGGAACTCGGATTTTTGTAAAGGGCTCGGACACTTGAGCATCAATTTCTGGAAATGGGAGCTCAGAAAAGAGAAACAAAACAAGCAGGTCAGTGGGGTGCTCTGGAGCTGCATTCAGGCTCCTGGCAGGGGGCACAGCAATCAGCCAAGTGGAGCAATTTGCTACAAACTCGGGAGAGGGGGGAAAAAGCCATCTGCTAAGTACTTCTTTGTCACATCTGCAAAGCACCTCTGTTCTTGCTGTAGCTGTCAGAGGGGGAAAAGAGAGCCCATGGCAGATACAGCCTAGACAAAAAGAGTGGATTGGAAACAGCAGGGCACACCAGAGATGGGAACAGCAAGGACAACAATGGATTCAGAAAAACTGGCTCTGCTCTAAACACAGAAGCAGAGCGGTAGAAATGGGTCACATCCGAGGGATGGTGGAAAGCAGAGTGGATGGGTCACACCCTCCTTTTGCCTGCTTTCTGCCTGAACCCCCGTCTGCATTTCCAGCACAGGAGTGACTTTTACCCATCACTCTGCAGACACAAGCAGAACTCAGGGAATTGAATGCGGGCCATGGCAGAGCCGCCACAGACACAGAAGCCTCAATTAGTGCCTTTTCCGATATAAAAAAACCCCTTTCACAGCAAAAGCAGCTCCTGTGCATAATCTCCCAGCAGAAAGCACTCCTGCCTCTGAAGTACGTCCTGTACCTTTTAATAAAGCCTTTGCTAATAGCAAAAGCATTTGCTCGGGCTCTTGGCTTTTCCCCGCTCGCAGCAAAGACGCGGAGCTGGAAAAGATCTACGGTTTTCTAAACTTGTCTTTGGAAAGTTTCTCTGCCAAGTTACACTTTGTCAGGAGCTCATTATTTTCTGGGTAGACGCTGGAGGCTTCGCTTTGAAATACTTTGAGGGCTTTGCTGATGCAGTTTCAGACCATGAGGTCCGTGTGCTCGCTCGCATGAATCACAGCAACTCGTGTTCCTTCCACACACAAAGCTCAGCTTCATTTCCAGGCCCTTCTCCACGCCGCTGCTTCCAAAACCACCTATAAATTTTCCAGAGCCCATTTCACAAAGTTCTAGGTGGTTTTGGGATGGGATGGGAAGAGCAGAAATTCAAGACTTCTGAATTCTCTTCCCACTCCTTTCATGCCAAGCAGGAGTTGCTGAGAACAAAGCAGCAGCCAGTCCTGGAGATGGGAACTTGGCCGGTGTCATTTGTCTTACAAATTCATGATTTAGGTATCAAACATCACTTTTTTTACTGATAATGAGAGGTGGGAAATAATCCCTCAATGCTCTTGATAAATATAATAACAATAGGTGAAGGAATAGCTGATCTGCTATAAAAAAAACCTGATTCCAAATTATACATTTACCAAAAATATTGGTGAAATCTGTGCAATAGAAAAAAGGATCATTTATAAGAACCATAAACTACTGACATATTAAACAAATACACAGTGAATAGGCACTGAGCACTGCTTTGTACAGCACCTCTGAGGAAGCTGTTTTTCAAATTTCTCCTGGAGGTCAGGAGCAAGAGATGAGCCAAAATTCTGCTCCACAAACCCAGCCCCACACTTTTCCATATTTAAAATCATTTTAGCTGGAGGAATGTCACGTACAGAGGCCAGAGAGGTGGAATTCTTCTCCTTTAACAGCTTTACTTTAACCAAGAGCACGAACAATTTACATTTATATTGGTCTGGAATAACAGAAAGCATTTAATTGTAGGGATTGCTGCAGATGATATTGGTCAGCGGGCAGCAGGATACTCCCAGAATTCATTATGAATATTTGCATGTGCTTTATAATTTTACTTTGATTTAACCATATACTTATTCAAGCACTAAAATGACTCAGGACTCAGCCATAAAAGCCTGCACTATTCCTGGGGACCAAAATTATCATTCCTTGCCTCCTGTCATTAGCGGACTTCAGGCATGGTTTTAAAAGAAGCTGAGGAAACAGATGGGTAACCCTTCACCAGGCAGTTCCTTGCTTTTAAAGCAATTATTAGTTTCCCTGGGCAGCTTTTCCTCCCTGCTGGAGCTCCTCTGTCCTTGGTACTAGCACCTCAAACACACAGGAATGTGCACATTTTTCTAACTCGCAAGACCACAGAAGGAGTTCCTTGAAATCTGACTTCCAGTAATCGCCCCCGGGCTGCAGATCTGCCTGGCCTAGTTCTGTCACATGTGGTAGCATCAAGAATTTGCATCTTTGGCAACCCAGGGAAGAGTAGCAAACTCAGAGCAGAGCAAAACACATCACGAAGAGAAGATGGAATGAAATCAGCCATGGCTTGGCAAGGCAAAACGAAGTATAAATGAGAGGCACAAGAAATGAAACAAATTGAGTGCAAGGCGTTTGGAAAAAGAGAGGAGGCTGCTCCTGAAAAGTCCGGTCTGGGGATGTTTTGCAGTGCTCTGATGTAAAGCAGAGGCACTTATGTAATGTAATGGAAATTACAGCCACCAACACGGCCCTGAGCAGTGATTAGTGGCTGAACTCGGACACAAATCTGCACTGCTGCCTCAAATGTCAGCAAATTGGGCACTGCCACATTAATGGGAGGCTTGGGAGATCTCCACCAGCCCCGCTCTGACCTCGTTCTCTTAACCCACAGTGACTTGAGCCCTGCTGGTGCTGAAGCCTCGGCTGGCAGCAATTTGAGCCCTGGGGTGATGAAAGGAGGGACGTGGAGCTCAATTATCCAGCGCCAGATCCCCAGTGAAATCAATGCCATTGTGTCACATGAGAATTTGGCTGGCAGCCCCTGAAGTCTGCCCAGGAGAAACCCATCCCCTCAGCAGGGCAGGCTGGAGGGGACAGGGCACAATGCAGGCGATGAAGGGCCACTCTGGGCATGGAAAATGCTCCCCGGGTTCTAATTTCCCCTCTGGCAGCCTGGGTTTGTCCCCGTGCTGCTCCATGAGCAGCACTCCTGACCTATATGAGCACCGAGCAAACTGGAGCAGCCCAAGGCATCCTGTGCAAAAAGATATCATTAAGGCAATGTGTGTTCTATGGACATCCAACACCCCCTGCCAGAGGGAATTCAATATTGCTCCTGTCAGCAGGAAAAGCTCTCTCCCAGGTGGAACTGGACACCACAGACTCAATTTTCAGTTGAATTAATTTAATTTTTAGTTAAATTAAACCCTCCACCCCTTTTTTCAGTTTATTACTAGGATATTAGGATAATATCCTAGTACATAATACCCTAGTACACCATAACCAAACAGGTTATGGTGTTTTCTGTCCAGGATATATAGGATATATAGGGTATCTATAACACAGAGAGGCTGTGGATTCCCCATCCCTGGAATTGTTCAGGGTCAGGGATCAGAACAACCAAAAAGGTGTCCCTGCCACATGGCTGGTGGTTATGAACTGAATTTCCTTGTTTCTGACAGCAACCCTGGCAAATCCCAATGTGCTTTTGCTAAGACAAGTAAAAAAATACATGAAGTAACAGCCAGAGAATGACAAATAAAGCAACAAATAATGCTGGTGTATTTGAGAATGGCACTCTCTGGGTGCTGCAGGCTTTCTATCAAGCCTGGAGCTGCAGCACTTGGAGTGCTGGCTCCCCGTGATTGACTTGCTAACCTGTAAAGTGGCTAAGCCGACATCATAATTAACACTTGGCAGTGGAAATATAAATTCCCTGGCTTGTAGGTGGTATATCCTCCTCCAAACACTCCACTTGGCCACCAAACAGCAAAAATAGATAGGACATTCATAAGGAGCACTCGCATTGGGAAATGCCAGCGGTTTTGTTTTTTTTCTTTCCTGGAAACTGTTTACATGGCCAAAATCCTTCAATAAGAAAAATGATCTGAGAATTTTCCCTTCATATGTATCCCGTTCTGCCGTGCCTTGTGGCCCACAGTGTGCAGCATTCATCAGGAGTCAGCCCTGAATTACTGTGGTACAAGCAATGCAGGAGGGAAGTACAAGCCACAAGCAAAGGGAAAATATGCATTACACTGGCTCTGGCCAAGAGGAATGGGCTGCCTGCAGATCACAAGCTACCTTTATATCTTTCTTGGCATAGACCTTTGTCCCGCAGCACAGAGAAGCTATTTAGGAGGATTCAGCATATCCAAAAGAGGCTGGCCTTCCAAAGGAACCAGGAGAGACAAAGAACCAGTGCAAAGTGGCCACTGAGCTCCTTTTGAGAGGCCAACAAACGGCTCCTGACGAGATGAAATCCTGAGGAGGGAGATAACCACCAAGGGCTGGTGCTGAAGTGCTCAGCACACACTGAGAGTGACCCTTTCCTGTCCAAATAAAGGTTTTTCGTCACGGCAAAGAGGCACAAAACCACAGTCCCCAGAGTCCTCAACCCACAGCCTCTCTCACCTGCTGGCCTGCATCCTGTGCCTGAGATAAACCCCAAACTGACCGACAAAATCTGCCTCTTGCCAGGTCTTTCGATTTCTTGGCAATGGGAGGTGAACTTATGTCTTGGAAATAAAGCTTTTTTTAGCCCTTTTCCAGCCTGTCCTTAATGGTGGAAATAACTCTTTAGCCAGTTCTGGTGGGCACACAGGGAAAGGATCTCACAGTTTAATTTTCATGTATAAGCAGAAGAAGAAATTTATATTCCATTTTAGCTTTGTGCTGCCAGAATGGTGGAAAAGAAGATCAATTTAGAGAAGAATCAAGACTGTTTAGATTAATATTCTGGTAAACATCCTAATTCCGTAACAAAATTAGCATTTGCAGTTTTGGGCTTATGAGCTTAGCAAGTTCTGGTGCATGTTGGGCACAGTTAAAGCCAAAATCATTATAATGGAATTTCCCCAGGCTCTCAGCTTCAGCCTCCTGGGAGGCTCCTGGCCAATATCTCTCCACACATAGCCAGTGCTCCAGCCTGCCATGGGAAGAGGCAGCCACTACAATAGCCCTTTGTTGAGCCCAGGATCCAAGCAA
The DNA here is from genome assembly GCA_013400675.1 of Oxylabes madagascariensis. Taxonomy (NCBI): domain Eukaryota; kingdom Metazoa; phylum Chordata; class Aves; order Passeriformes; family Timaliidae; genus Oxylabes; species Oxylabes madagascariensis. The sequence continues at coordinate 20,350 of VYZR01116509.1, read as the reverse complement.
GCACTTTTGGAAAAATCCATGTTTAAGGTTTCTGTCCTACCACCCTGCACTTTCTCCTCAATTGCCGAAGAGAATATGTTTTCTGAGCATGAAACAATATCATTTCTGTGGGGAGTTTGGAAAGCCAGCCCCTGTATGAACCAAAGAAAAGCCTCCTTTCTCTGGCCTGTGCGGGGCTGGGTTTGGGGAAAGGGCTTTCTGTGTGAGTAATCTTTCAAAGTAGGAAGCAGAGCTCCCCCATTGCTCGGGAAGAATGGACCTCCAGTGGGCTAATATGTGATGGATGACTGAATGCAAACTTGGCAACGTTGCCCTCCGCTCCCCAAAGAATACAAAATGCCACTGCCTATTCGGGCACCGGGGCGCTCCCGTTGGAAGTGCTGAAAACTTGGCACCATCCCACCTTGGTTTAATTGAAACTGCAGACAATTAAGGATGGGAGCTTGGGGAAATTTCTTGCGATGGGATCAGCTCAGGATGGATTTGTCTTGGGTGATTGGCTCATGCATAAGCCAAGCAAGAACATAAATGGGGAGTTATTTCCCGTTGGCTCGCCAGCCTGAGCAGCAAAATCTCACATTGGTTTAGGACGGGTGTGTTGGGAGGTATAATTTCTATTAATAAGTGTTATTCAAATTCTACATCTGGATATATTCTCTGAAGCTATAGGTGGAGGTTTTTTGATGTTTTTTTGGTCAGCAACAGGACAGGCAGCATGAATGAGAGAGAAATGATGCATTTAGAAATCCAGGAAAATCTTACATTAAGGACAATTCTAGTTGTAAGGACGCATCCATCATTCATTCAATGCTAAAAAAGTGACACTAAGTTATTCAAGCTTTGCCCTTTTAGCAGAAGGAACCCCATCTATTCCTTCTTTCAATGCCCAGACACTTCCTGCAGGCTCCAGAGCCACCTCTTGTCAGGCAGGATCCCACTGACTCCTCCTCCCAGTCTGCCCGTTCCCCACCGTGGGGTTACATCATGCACTGAGGGATTTCAGTAGCTGGAACAAAGCCCAGTCTCTAACTTTTCCCACATGTGGAAGGCTTTTCGCTCCAGCTCTGACTGGCCAGAGGGTCAGACACACGAGTGGACAGCGAGCACTGAGGGAGGGGAGGTTTCACACTTGTAGAAACCCTCAGCTCGGTGGAAACTGCGATGGCTTGAGATCGTGCCTCAGGGCTGTTCATTTCTCTGCTTCCCAGCAATCCCCTTCCTCAAAAAACTGCCTTCCTCTTTCCTTTTTCTCTTCACTATAAAAAGAACTTTTTGGGAATAGCTGATATTAGGAATTGCAGGTTCTTTGTGGCAGAGAACATAATTTAATAAACCTTTTGCTCCTTCTAATGCAGTGAGGCCCTAAAATGCTGGAGCAATAATTACAGCATCAACCAACAAAAGCCATGTACAACAAGTCCTCTTCAATATCAAGCAGTTTAATGAACTGAATTGCATCTTAAAAACTCATAAGCAATCTGTACACGTCCCTTATTTTGAGCTCTTGACCTCAGGTTATGGTGTTTCCTGTCCAGAACTCATTAGTTACTAATCCTATAATTGCTTGTAGTTTTGAAGATTTCTGAGTCTGGTAGATGACAAAATATTAACTTATTTCACTCAGATTGCTGTCTTCCTTAGTTTCCCACTTCAGCAACAAAGATTTTTTCTGCAACATGACATCAGCAGCTTCCTTAAAGCCACTAAGGGTAGCTATTACATTTTACAGTAGTGTCAGACTCCTGCAGTTTGTAACCACAGGGTTAGATCAGAGCTCAGTCTTTGAGCAGAGTGTGCTAAACTCACACCAGTAATTAAGTCTGAGAAAGCACACGTTGGTAAATCAGAGCCAGTTTCAAAGCCCTGTATCTCAAACTGACACAGTTCAAAACAAATTCCTTTTATTATTGGAAAGCTGAGATTTCGAACTTTCCAGGGATGTAAATCATCCACTCCTAAGCCTGGAGTTCTATGAGCCACTAGACCTTAAAACTGTCAGTGGCCCTTCAGCTTAGCAGACTGTGATGGCACGAGGCCAAGGAGGAATTTATCAAGTCACAGGCTTCAAATGAGAGTAATTATTTAACCACTCTGGATTTCTCATGGCACAGAGGTACCACAGGTAGCTGATAACGAACGTGTAGCTGATAACGAAGCAGACACCACCCTCTGCATTAATCTTATTCCAAAGGTAATATTCCTCCAGGGACCCCAGGGCTCTCTGAGGGTCACAGGACTGGATGGAAATGCTTTCTCCCTTACATCCATTTCCACCAGACACCCACTGTGCACCCCAGGACAATGAAATGCCATCAGCACCACTTAAACCTCTGGACACATCCTGCAAAACTGGGTGGACAGAGACACCGTGGTGTTGTACCAGGAAAACAGCACAGAACTGGCCAGGCTTTTGTTCCAAATGGTTTTGCCAGGAGGGGTGAAAGGGTTAAAGCTCTGACTCTAAAGCAGCATCACTGCTTCACAGACACTTCTGCTTTTTAGTTCTGCCTCACTCTTGAAAAGGATGAGAAAGTCCCAAAAAGCACAGACCCTGCCATTTAATCTCATTTTCTTATCAAAAAGTGAGACAATGCTCAAGAACAAACTTTGACAGCCTCTTTATAGCAAGTCAGAACATCTTCACCCATGAATAGTCTTTGGCTTTTTAAAGATATTTTATAAAAAGCACTAATATGAAAAATCAGCTGAATGTCAAACACCTTCAGAAATGATGTTATAGCAACATGATAGTTAAGTTTGAGTGAATGCTGAGGAGAAATTATCCAGTTTTAAAGAGCCGGGATAATAAAAGAGGATGGCTTTGAAAAAGTCTCCAGCTAACAGTTACTCAGAATTTGTGGAGCACATTTTAGCCAGTGTTTAGGGATTTTCCCACTAAGTTCTAACCTCATTAAGCATCACTATTTCAACAGGAGATTTGGGTCTTGTTGTTTGTCTTTTCCATGTGCCCGTGACCACCGTGTACCTGGAAGGGATTTCTTTAGCAGAATTTCTGCTTTCTCTCCAGATGAGACCTGACATTCTCATCTCTGGGCTGGGGGCTTTGCAGGAGATCCTTTGGCTCTTCCACAGCTCTGGAAACACTGATAAAGTAACTGTAGTGAGAGGATTAAGGGCTGGGACTTGCAAAGAAATTTCTCTGGGCTGAAAGGAGCCAAAGGATAAAATTAATGAGCAAAAAATATGGGAAGGGAATGTCAATTTGGTATTTGGGAGAGTGGCTGTGACTGGGTCAGCGATGGGAGGCACAGTCCTTGTCACTCCTGTCCCACTGCCCAGTTCAGGTGCAGGTCCTTCCCTGAGCACGGGGCAGTGCCTGCACTGGGAGCACCCTGGCAGCTCTTCCAGGGCTTCCCAACTTCCCTGCCAGGGCAGCTGAGCTGCAGACAGACCAGCTGTCTTCTCTTGGCTAAACACTTTCATCTGGTCAAACTTCAGATTCAGTTTGTCCCTGCGTTCCCTGTATCGGTAAGAAACAACCCAAAAGACATCACACTTCTGCAAGTTTCCCTAGGATTCAAAGGAAGATCCCTAATCCCCCTTGTCCATGGCATTTTTGCACTCCAGCACCCCTAAACTGGGCAAGCTGGTCTAGTGGAAGGTGTCCCTGGCCATGGCTGGAGCTGGATGATCTCCAAGGTCCCATCCAACCCAAACCATTCCGTGATTTCACAGCTTTTTAAAAGGCAAATGCACAAACCCAGCACAATAAAACAACCCCCACATGTAACATTAATCAGGAAGTGTGTAAAATGAATTTCCAGTATTTAATGTGGTCTTAAAAAAAAAAAAAAAACAGGAGAGAAAACCAAACCCAACAGCTGGACAGCAAGGCTTTTACCCAGATCATAGAATCGCATCCACCTCATTGTTTTCTGTTTTTTCATGAAAAACTTTTATAAATATTTTTATTGTGCTTTTTCATTTTATGTCTCCACTGTGCACCACATCACATCCCCATCATTTCAATCTGAACATTCCTTTCCATAGTATGAGACAGACTTTTCAGAAGTTTAGATTAACTGCCAAAAACTCTCTGTCCTGGTAGCCAGACAGAAAACCAGGCAGGGAAAACTCTGCAAAGGTGATGTAACACGAAGTCTTGAGTGAGTGGGTTTAGCTCCTAAATGAATCTAAGTGTGTTCACCTTCTCCCAGCCAGCTTCTCCTTTTTAAGCCAATTTGAGCCTCGCTGGTAAGTGCAGACACAGTCATGCAGAAAATCTCAGTGCACCAGGGAGCAAGGAGCTGAGACACGGAGTCAGTGCCTGTTTTTCCATGAGGATGGAGAGTTTCACCCTCCCGCTCCCAGAACCCACCCAGCAAAGCCCTGGTAATAAAATACCAGTTGCATCTTCCTCTGTGCTTTGCTCCCCACTGCAGGCTAATATTACCGGACTTTTAAAAGAAACTGGAGCCCAGTGAGGGTGGGGAGGAAGGTGACAAAGGCTTCGGTGCAAAAAAAAAAAATAAATAAAGTGTGGGGACAGCAAATGACCAGCGGGAAGGGCCCGGCTCTCATCAGGAGCACAAGATTTGCTTGGGAGGGTTAAAACCTGCGAGTGGATCTAGTCTGGTTCACGAGGTGAGGATGGGGGAAACATTTATAGCGCTCCAGGAGCCAAGAGGAAATCCCAAATCTGCTTTCCTACCCTGCCTGTCAGTCCGGTCTCTGTCTGTACTCTGGGGATGTCCAGCACCCAGGCAGCTCCCGCTCCATTCATTCATTGGGTGCGATGGATGTCACAGGGACGCTTCTGACATGGTCACACCGGGCAGGGCAGGCAGACTGCGAGGCGGGCACGCTCCGATCCGAAATTCCTCCCTGACAGCATCCCTGCCCCTCCACCTGATGGCCACAGCCACGAGGGATGCCGGAGCACGGGCTCACCGCAAACTCGTGTGCGAGAGCAGCTCCCGACTTTTTAATTCGGGGAGGAAGCAGACTTACCTCAGCCACTGTGGCAGGGCTCAGATCCCTCTGCGAGCAGCCTCCATGCAATAAATAGGTGTTCAAGGCCGGCTGGGCGCTCCGCACTTTGTTGCCGTCCTGTCAAAACTCGGCGGAGTTGCGGTGTCCGGAGCCGTGTGCGAGCGCAGGGCAGCGAGCTTTGACAGCAAGGCAAACTGGCCACGGCAGCCAGATTCGGCTGGGTTTATATAGCTGAGCTGCAAATCCTGAGCCTTGGCTCGTTCCACTGTAATAGGACGCCTGAAGGCATTTTTTTTTTTCAGTTTTGCTTTAAAGGAACAGCCTCTCTCTCTCTCCCTCTCTCTCTCTCTGGCGTGGCTTCTGAAAGGCGCACACTGGCACACTCACGCTGTCATCCTCACACACACACACACACACACAGAGAAAGAATTTGCATGCGATTTATGGCTAAAGAAGGAAACCCCCTGAACCATTCAAAAAGAAAGTCAGCTCAGGGCAAGTGACTCAGAAAGCAGAATATTTTCCCTACAGCATCAGCGGAGCGCGTTATCAGGAGTTTTAATCCCCTCACCCCCATTATTTTAAGGTTGTGAAATAGTAGCAAGCTTACAAGAAATCAGGGGAATCACAAGCAGGGTTTAAATTCTAGGGACTCCTGCAGAAATCAATGAGTTTAATGTCGGTGTAAATAGACCCTACCCACTGGAATCAACTGCAAAATTCAGATTTACACGAACAGAGGATCTGGCTTATTCCCATCTGTTCAAGCCTGCGATCTCTTTTGCATCCTTTTGCCCTCCTGCTCTGAAGAGCCGCAGGCAGAAGAGTGGGGAATCCACGAGAAAAGTGAGCGGAGTCGTAGCCTGAGTCTCTGTAAAAGAAAAAACAACAAAAACCCAAACTAAAATAGGAGAGATAAAATCCCAAAGAGGACAACACAGGAGGGATTCCCTTTCTTCTCAGATCAGATAAAAAGAGATTACGTGGCTGTGTGTGTACAGATAACCCAAGTACTTCTGCAAGGCTCAGAAGTGCTTCCCAACCTGGAGCTATCAGTGACACACACAGAGCTCGGCTGGGACCTTTCCAGGGCTCTTTGCTGTCTCCGAGTACCCTTGAACCTGATGCTTGTGGCAAGAAAGAAAATCACAGGTAAAGGATTCTCATTGGCACCGATTTCCCTCCTCCTGACCCCGAAATCCTGGCTCTCCTCTGCCTGTATCGCTGTGCTCTGGGTTTGTTTCCTTGGGTCCTGTTGTTGGGGGGTGCTGGCAGAGGAGGAGAGAGGAAAATTAATCTTGAACTTTCAGGTCTGTCTTCCAGGATAAAAGATGAAATCACTCTTCTGTTGGATGGTTTAGAAAGCCGGACTTACCCAAACATCTCTGAGGGCCATGACAACAGAAACGTCTGCTCCTGGGATCCTCCTCAGGAGCAAAGACACTCATAAGGATAAAAACGGATTTCCTGGGAATTTCGGGTCATATTCCTCTCTGAACACATCTCCTCCCGGCTGGCCTTTCCCTGGCTCCACGGGCACATCACTCCATGAGGGAAGGGCTGGAGCTGGGCCAGGGCAGGCTCAGGCTGCAGAGCAGGGAAAGGTTCTTCCCCCAGAGGGTGCTGGCACTGCCCAGGCTCCCCAGGGAATGGGCACGGCCCCGAGGCTGCCAGAGCTCCAGGAGCCTTTGGACAGCGCTGCCAGGGATGCCCAGGCTGGGGTTGTTCGGGGTCTGTGCAGGGACAGGGGCTGGGCTGGGTGATCCTTGGGGTCCCTTCCAGCTCAGGATATTCCATGATTGTGTGGTTCAGGAATTTTTTCCTTTCTGCTCCTCCATAGCACTACCAATCCTACACATTTAGAAAAGGATGGGGGAATCCCTGACCCTGAAATGCTGACTATTTTAGAAGACCATAAAATGCAGAGCTCTTTTGCCCACTGAACTACTTACATTTTCCTTCCTGTGGCTTTCCTGTATAACAGTGACCTCCTGTGTGCCCTCTCCTGTGTCTGGTTATATTGCTGAGCTCACCCCAAGCTCCCCTCCCCAGCACACGACACAAATTTTAGTCTTTCCCAAATATGAACACCCATTTCTAATTTCTGCATTAATTTTGTGAAATGCTGTGTTTCATAGCAGTCATGCCATCAGAGAAGAAATGAGCCTGTGCTGGAAGGAGGGTCAGAAATGTTATTTAATTTCTGCTAAAGGCATTGGACCCTCCTTGAGCTCTGATTTCTTACATCTTGTTCTGGGCATCTCCACCAGCCTCAGAGGCAGTGGGGTTGTTGGATACAGTGGTGAGCAGGTCTCCAATTTTGTGTTTAATTCTCAGACTCTTCTCCAGCTGGTCCTGCAGCCAGCCTGTGCCAGCTCTGCCCCAGTTCAGGCTGTGAAATAACCCTGAGGGTGTGCAATCCTTCACTTACGAGTTGGACTCAATCCTTGCATGTCCCCTCCAGCTCAGAGTATTCTGTGATTTAAAGATGATTTATAATTCAATGAAGTGGGTACTCAAGACCAAAACCTGCATGGGAGATGTAACACAATTTTTCCAATAAAATCAGAATAGGACTCACGAAATGACAGCTCTCCATACAATGAACCATTCCCTGTCTCTTATTTCAGTAGTTCTTTCACAAATATTTACAAAACACTTTATTTCCCCATCCATATACACGAGACTACACAAGATAAAGTCAAACTGTGGGAAGGAACTTGTGGGATTTATTTTGGGTGCATTTGCTAATGCCATTTTTTCCACTGGCAGCTGCTGAATCAAAAGTTTAACTAATTTTTTCTCCAATAATTCACCACCCACTTACCTGACTTAAAAAAAAAAAAAAGTGCCACAGGAGATAAGTTCCAGGTAAGAGTTCAGGCTTGTTCTTGTTTTATCTTTTTTGGGCTCACCCATCCTTAATCACAGTCTGTGGCAAGCATTGAAGCATCGACTGAGTCAGAAACAAATGATAACATGAAAGAACAGGGAAAATGTATTTTAATCAGAAAGTTAGCTCCAGGTTGTGATCTCTAACGAGCAGGACCAGCACTGGATTCTGTGCCCTGCGGTGCCCTCTTTCATCAGATGAATGTGGATGGAAATTGATTTTTTTTTAAATGAAAGGAACAGGGAGAAATTAAATTAACACTGAGCTGAATATGCTGGAGTTTGTTGCTGTGGTTTTATGTACTTGCAAGTCAGTGTTAGGGATGAAATTCAAAGATCTATGGAAAGTCATAAATTATAAGCAAATCTAGGAACAGATTGATATTTATGAAAGCCTAAAAGAGACCAACTAATTGTTGGGGAAATATCAGTGAAATGGAAAACACCTCCTCATTATTACCTAGGGACAAAATTGTTACAACATGGGTAATGAGATTTAGTTCCAATTTAATTCCTACACTGGTTCACCCAGCCCCAGGAATAATCTGTTTGGTAGCAGCATATTTGAGAGTGAAAGCTGCCCTGAATGTGAATTAACATCACCCTTGGTGGAGCTTGAGAATCTTTTGCATGCACAGAGTGCAGCCAATTTCAGGAGCACACAGATGGGAATGCAGTGAGCCACTGGAATACAGCATCTGAAACATGAATGACAAGATTTGAACAATTTTGGGAGCATTCATTGCATGTGGCCGGAAGGAAATGCATTTATCAGAGAAAACTCACGTTAGAATGGAACCAGAAAATCACAGAATATCGTGAGTGGGAAGGGAGCCACAAAGATTATCCAGGGCAGCTCCTGTCCCTGCCCAGGCACCCCGACAATCCCAGCCTGGGCATCCCTGTCCAAAGGCTCCTGGAGCTCTGGCAGCCTCAGAATGTGAGCACAGGGCAGGACAGAGCCCAGCCAAGGCTGGAGCCTGAGAGCAGCCCCAGCTGAGCCAAGGAAATCGTCCTGCTGAAAACAACTCCCGCAACTGCGAGAGGAAGAGGAAAAATCAAGAATTGAAGACTCTGATATTACAGGGCTGATCCTTATGGAGACTTTAAGATCCTTTCCATGCTCCATTCTTAAGGTTGATGATTTTAGGTCAATTTTTAAAATCCTTTTTCACTGAGTATCCTTTCCTTAAATTTTCTGTCTTTCCAGACCATATTCACAAGATTTCCCTGGCAGAGAACCAAGATCAAAATGCTTTTGTCTTTCCACCTGCATTGCCTTCATTCCTTTGCAACTGTAGCCAAATACAGCTCAGTTAATTGTGGTTCATATTGAGCATTATTCTGGCAATCCTGCTAAAACTCTGGCTCTTGGATTACCACCTTATCTGCTACTTTTCTGTCGATTTCCCAGGAATTTGCAGAAAACCATTTGCTGCTTCTTCTTTGACAATTATTTGCAAACAAACTGATTTTTATGAGAGCATTTCCTTACAACCACTCAATGCTATTAAACAAGACACTTCAGGTTACTTCCCCAGAAAAATCTCAATTATTGCTTTAAATACCTATTTACAATAATTCACGTCATTTCTACACTAATATTCCCCCTTCCCTGTTGTGATGGCTCAGAAGGGCTTCTAAACACTGCAGACTTTTCCAGTGAAAACACTCATTTATAAATTTATACAGTTATAATTTACATCATTATACACTGATAAAGCTTTCCCAGATACTATGAGTAGTGTTCAGACGACCATGCTGAAGACAACATTAATTTGGGGAGGGATTGATCCTGACAATTGCAACCCATGTTAGAAGGTGCCCACAGGTTTGGGATCTGAGAATGCAGAAGCTCATTCTTAACCCTGGGCTGAGCTAACTAAAATGCAGAGACTGAAGATGCAAGTTTAAAACCGCTGCAAAAGTAAAAAAATGTAAAGGCAAGGCCCCATAATGTCCACTGATATATTAAATATCATACCAAACACTAGAAAAACCCGCAAAGGCAAAAATACTCGACAATTTTGGAGTTTTTAAGGGATGATCTCCAAAGAGGAGAAGGAAATTTCCTGTATTATTTGTATTTATTCTGTCAGGGCATTTCCCAGGGACTGCATTTGTTCCCTGAATGAAGAAATAAGGAATGGGGAGCAGATCCATTGGGGTGTGCAGTGCCTGGGGGTGTGACAGACCCCTCCAGCCTCCCCGAAGAGCTGAGAACGTCCTGCTTGTGTTTGCCAGCCCGGGAAGGACACAGGCTGAATGACAAACGAACAGGAATTGAGCAAATATTGGTGCTGAATAAAATTATTTCCACCTCCCTGATCACATCAGTGTCCCAAAGCCGTGGGACACCTGAGAGTGGGACCTGGGTGCCATCTGACCCTGATCCTCCCTTTCCTTGATCCATAAAATAAAAGTCCTTTGCAAGAGAGCCATCAGCACTCTGATAATCACCAGACAAAAAACCCCCGTGTTGTTAGTGGTAGCACAAACATTTACAAAGATAATCTCTGTGCAAAACTCCCTCGAGAAAAATCAAAATAAAAAGAATAAATAGACAGTGACGACTATGTCGGTACATAAATATTTTCCATGCAAACTGCTGGTGTCAGACTCAGTGAGACACAGTGACTTCTTTGGCTTTTATCATATTTGCAGTCGATTTATTAGAAGTTTATGAGACAGAGTATGGCTTTGGCTATGCACCAAGGTATGAAAACTGACAAGGAGGAGAACATCAAATCCCTGAGGACTGAGGGAACGAGTGAAACTCTGTGGGCTGGTGTGAAGCTTTATCAGCTCGTTAGCATCACTCCTGAGTGTTTAATCCAGAGATGGCACAGGGAAAACAACTCAGCTGCTGAAAAGGTTTTATCCTGTGCCACAGCCGTTTGTACCCTCTTAAGTGCTTGGGTTCATAAAAATGCTCAAGTGCTTCTGCGCATCCCAAAATACTTACGTGCACTTTACTGCAATCATGTTTTTAAGATGGTTGGTGTCAAAATTGCAGCTAATCATGTTACATATATCCCTAAATGTCTTGCAGGCACAGTTTCCCTACTGAAGTTTAAGTAAGGAAAACAGCGAGGCAAAAATCCGCAGCTCTTATCCATTCCAGAAGAAACGTTCCAATATGATGAAAACCAGCATGTGCCCCACAGGGAAGAGGATTCCTGCTGCTGGTGAAGACCAAAGAGTGGATAATTATACAGCACAAACGGACATGAGCACACCTGAGCATCCATTTGATAGAAAACGTGATGGAAATCCACAGAATCCCAGAGTGGTTTGGGTTGGGAGGGACCTTAAAGCTCATTTCATTCCAGCTCCCTGCCTTCCACCAGAGCACAGCTCCATCCAGCCTGGTCCCTTCCAACCCAAACCTGTAGGAATAAGATAAAAAGCTGGTCTGTCATTTCTTCTAAGCGCTGCTAACTAACTCAACCAGTAAGAACCCCTAAAAGTACCTACACAGCACTCAGGCAAGGGGCAGCTGAACCCTATGCAGCATTCATCAACCGCCTGACACAAGCCCTAGAAAAACAATGTGAAATGCAGAAAACTGCATCTTCTGTCATTCAGCTCCCTGCCTTCCACCAGAGCAGAGCTCCATCCAGCCTGGTCCCTTCCAACCCAAACCTGTAGGAATAGGATAAAAAAGCTGGCCTGTCATTTCTTCTAAGTGCAGATAACAAGCAATTCGTAAATTCCCATATGAAGCTGTTTTGAGAATGAGAAGTTCCTTTAGCACAACAATCTATTCTGAGGGTGAAAAACAAATGCACCTGCAATAACAAGGGGTTTGTCCCATGAGAATCAGTAAAGAAAATATGTAAACAATCCAAGAACACAGAGATTTGATAGACAAGTAGAATACCTTTTACTAACCAATAGAAAATTAACAAGAAAGCTACGAACCAATTAAAGTTGCCCACGAGGTTTGTAAAAACTGTATAAAAGACAGCATGTGGCCAGAATAAAGAGCCTTCTGAACTTTTATGGTGTCACTCTGTATGTCATGTCTGCCCTAACAACGATACAAACCAATCTGGGATCCAATGGTTTCCATTCAATTCACTCCAATAAGAGCAGAAGGGATTGTCTGTCTGTCTGTCTGTCCTTTGGGTAACCAACCAGTCTCCCCCAGAAGAAAGCTGTCTGTGCAAGTGCTGAAAATCTCGAGGTGTGGTAGAGAAGACGAGAAAAATCCCCAAATAACTAAAAATCTGTTTGTGTTGGCCTTGGACATTGAAGTCTCTGGTCTTCAAAGCATATCCTAAAATTGGTTTAAAGTATTAAATCATGGTCACAGAGCAGAAAAACAAGGGATATTTGACCTCACCATCCAGCAGATAAAGTCAGCAGGGGAAGTCAGGAATGTGGCTGATGCAGCACTGAGCACTTGCTCTGCAATTCTCAACCTCTGCAGGCAGCAGGAGGTGAAGGGCTCCCAGAAATGCAGAGAGGAGGGGCCAGGAGAGCTGAGGGAGCACAGCACTGGCACAAGAGTTCTGTGTGAAACCGGGAACTGAGCTGTACTTTTCCAAGGAAGAACTCAACTTTGGATGCAGAACGTCATGCTCAGAAGCAATATCCTGGGAGCAGGGGCAGGGGGCTGCTTGGAACAATAGACGCAGATAATTAAAACAGAATTTTGGCTTCCTCAATTACAGACAAGGAGGTTTTTATGGCTAAATTTTCCTGATTATTTCCTGACTGCTTGATAATACAACAAAAAACACGGTCAAGGAAAAGCAGACTTGTGGGAATTTCCACTGGGTTTCCCAGCTTAATCTTGATTTTGAGTGGAAAGTTCAAAGCAGTTTCTCTCTCTCTCCTCTGTTTTTTATCTGAATTTTGCCCTGCCCATCTGGAATATCACATCCAAATTGTTCAATATTGGCAAGAGCCCGCTCATGATTATCCCGCTCACTCATGATTACCCCTCCTCGCTCACGATTATCCCCCCTCACTCCCAGGAGCCCTCAAAAATGTGGGGACGGAGTAGCTGCTCATCTGCAGGTGTGAAGAGAGGGGAGCACAGCCCAGATCCTGCTGCTGCCCCGTTTATCTGGGATTTCTGTGTGATCAGCAAGGGGAGAGGAGCTGCTGTGAGTTCCCAGAGCTCTGAGCCCGTTTCCCTGGCAGTGAGGGGAGCTGAGCTGGTTCTGCTCTCCCCTCTCCTCTCCCTGCAGAGGTCCCATCACCAAACCAGAGCAGAGGAGCAGAGTGAGCCCTTTTTTCCTTGCTTTTTTCCCCAGCATTTCCGGAAGGAGCCCGGACACCTCTGCTCATATCCTGCACTTGGCTTCTTCAGGGACCAAAGGGAAACCTCAAAGCAGATGGGATTTAGCTTACTTACATTCCCTATAGCTAACTCAGATTTTATTAAACACAGCTGTAATCCCAGACTTCTTCAGATGCGTGAGCTCACTGCTGACGTCACTCCCGGGCCTTTGGAAATCCAGGCCTAGCAAGAATTTTGAGGGGGAAGAAAAAATAGAATAACGAGACAGAGAATTTGTCATGAATTTGTCATGAATTGAGCAAAAACATGTAAGTTTGTAGCTGAGCCCAGAGCAATCCCTTTGTTCTTCACATCCAGTTTAAACTGAGAGCAGAGTCCAACAAACAGCACAGGAAGAGAAAAATATACACCAGACTAAACCAGGATAAGGCTTGACTGACTTCTCCTTACACCAACTGCCTTGACCATGTTTTTTTTTTGTATTATCAGGCAGTTCTGCACCAGCCACATTCCTGACTTCCCCTGCTGACTTTATCTGCTGGATGGTGAGGTCAAATATCCCTTGTTTTTCTGCTCTGTGACCATGATTTAATACTTTAAAACAATTTTAGGTTACGCTTTGAAGACCAGAGGCTTCAGTGTCTAAATTCTTCAAACCCCAGCAGCATCCTGTGACCTCTTCACAAATTTGGGGCTCTCTCAGCATCAACAGCACAAGAGCAAATTTCGTTTAAACTTTCTCTCTAGCTCATAACCACCTTTCTCAGCCCAGATTCCAGTTTATCTTTGTTTCAGAGCCAGCAAATAAAGCAAATCTCTGGGAGAGAACAATCCAAATCATTGCACGTTAAAACAAGGTTGATTTTATGACAGTGCAACAATAGACATCATGTAAGCTGCTCTTATTCTGAATACAATCCTTTTATCCCCATCCTGTTTGAGTGCCAGTGCTATGATGGTATTGTATAAATACTCCTCCTAAACTTCATTTACAGCATTGAAGTTAACTGAATGCACGGGTTCTGTCACAAAAGAACTGACATTTCCTTTTTTTAATTTCCCTGCTGATATTGCACATCAGTATCAATAATTCAACAATACCTTTGCTTCCAAAATGACCAAAACAGAGCAGAAAAGTCTTGTTGTTGTAAAGGGGTAAAATCAAGGGGTTTTTTTGTCCTAAACAAATGGTAAGCATGCAACTAAAATGTGGATCTAACAAAAAACAAAACAACCAAACCCAACCAACCAAAAAAAAAAAACAAAAAAACCACCAACCAAAACCAGTTCCTGCTGCTGGAAATAAGATCTCTAATTTAATTTTTCCTCTCCAGAACAGCCCTGATTTCTGAGAGTGCAGTTAAGTTTTTTCATCTAAAATATTTTTAGGACAAGTATCTGCATATGAGAGTTTTTAGCATTGCTGTTGTTTTAAACTGCATTTATTCTGGCAATGACAGTGCCTCCCACAAGGCTAAAACTGATGTCTGGAGAACAGAGAGAAGTCAGAACCTCCACAGGTATCAAGTTCCAAATATTTTATTTCTCTCCTAAAAGCTTTTTACAGAGCCTGTTGTGCAAGGAGCTTTAGAAGCTCTCGTGTCGCAGCCAGGGCTTTACTATCCCAAAATGATCCTGTCCAAGATTGCTCATTACAGTTAGGAAGTGATTCCATTCTGTAAAGCCAACAAAAGATACTTCCATGTCATGAATTCCAGTCAATTATAGCCAAATTCAGCCCATGGCCTCCTACTGGAGTTTTCCACAACCTCAGCATGGCAACAGCAAAGTTTGTATCTCACTACGTGTTGCTAAATAAAAATAAACTACATAAAAAAAAAGGAGCAGTGGGGTGGGAAACTCGGAATGCAGCACATCAGGAGTCTGGGATTTCAAACTGGCTTTTGGCCAAGGTTCAGGAGCACTTGGGGACTTCACACACATTTCTCTGATAGTATTATGACTTCTGGTTTTTATTTGATTTTCATTTTCCCCCCCTCTTCTCTCTACGCAAGCAGAGCCTGTTCCCAATTTGCTGTGTAAGGCAGTGACCCAGGGTTTAGAAACACCCCTTGGAACAGAGTCCCCACTCCCAGGGCTGCTGGGGACACTGGTGACTCTGACTCCAACCATGCCCGAGCCCCAGGGCAGCCCTGGCAGGGACAAAACCCCACCGGAGTCTCTGCAGGTCTGGGGGGAAGAGAGTGAGGACACATTTTCCACACTATAGCCAGAGGCCCATCTTACGGGAAATTTCAGTCAGTAAAAGCAAAATGTTACTGGAATGTTGCCTTCTTTGAGCTCGCATGGAATTTTTTTTTTTTTTATTATGATTGAATTTGGAGAAACAGGTGTGAAAATTTCATCCCGACCCCGACTGGGCTGGCTGGGATGTTGGGGATGTGTGGACTCTGCAGAAGAGCTCCTGCCTGGCCCAGTTACCTGCAGACAAATCCCTGTTCCCAGTTTCCCACAGGTGTTCCCCTGCCTGCCCATCCCAAGGCAAGCCAGGAGGAAAACATTTGGCAATTACAGGAATGCTGTGTGCTTAAAGAACTGCCCGATGGGGCTGGAGGTTTTTCCTTTCCCAAGGAAAGGTGCTGTCCTCTTTAGGAGCTTGTAGGAATAGGAGACAGGAAAGAACTGCACCCACATGCTGAGTCGTGCCGGAAAAGAAGGAAGTTTTATTTCCATCTTTGACATTTTATAGAATTCCAAAGGTGACAGTGGATTGGAGGGTGGAGCTGCCACCCCTCCAACACACTGGTCAGGCCAACAGTCTGTCAGCTCTCTCCTCCTCCATGAAAATATGAAAACAAACCATTTGTTGATACTTGAAAGCATGAGAACTCCTGGTACAGAAGCGAAAACAAACCAGAAGGCTGAAATCGGGGCAACAGAGCTCACCTCTATAATTTGGAGGTTATAAGGAAGTGAGCTGGAGCATCCCAGATCCTTGGGAGCAGCCACAATGGAATGCATTTTCCTCTGAAGCAGAGGATGCTCAGCTCCTACATGACCTGCTCAGTCCCTGCTCTTCCCTCAGCTGAGGCAGCACAGAGAGGATCCCCCAGAGCCTGAAGGGATCTTCCCTGCCTGTTCCCCCTCCCATCCCTGCTCCCAACCTCGGGCAGGGCTGCCAGGGGCAGGTTAACCCTTGCAGCACTCCCTGTGCCTCCAGCACAGAGCCAGCAGTGTCAGGGCAGCGTTACTCACTCCAACACTCCCAGTCTGCAGGTTTAATTGAGGTTCTTAGTGAGTCAGGAGTGTGAGCAGGTATAAGCAAGCCCATGTCCTGTTTAGTGGAGGTGTCACAGTCCTACAACACTGAAAAACATCCAGGTGAGAAGCTCCTCAGGAGGCAGCCAGACAAGGAATTGGGAAAAATATGCCTTTTTTATTCCCTAGGGCTCTCAGTTGTGAGCTGTGTTTGTTTAAAGACATTACAATTAAGGAAGGACACCGTAATAGAATTTACTCCTTTCAGCAGCTGGCTCAGACAGCAGAGACTTGGATTCAGGGGGTCTCAGATCCAGAAATGAGATTTAATAAGTACAGAGAGAGTAACAAGCAGTGCCTTGGTGAAGCAGTTTGCATCTGCAGGCTAATGGACACTTGAGGAAGTTGTTAAAATATAATCTTGGAAGTGACTCTTGGCACCTGTGCCTGTTCCAGTGCTGTGGTACAGATGAATAAAATAACCAGCAGTAAAAGAGGAAAAAATTATTTTACATTCTTTACATTGACTGACAGACAAAAGCAAACAGCCCAGTAATGAGAGCAGGGAACATACAGAACGTTCTGGGTTTTCCAGCTTAACTCATGTCCTGTCCAGAAGCTGGCTGCCAGGGATGCAGTTGGTGTAAGAGCAATACTGAGAGGAACAACAGGAGCCTTTCAGAATTCCTCTTCTGAAAGCAATCCAGGGAATTTATACTTTCTGCATTACGTATAAAAAAATAAAAAAAAAAGTACAACAACAAAGAAACCCCAGACAAATCCAACAAAACTTTCCCTTTCTGGTTCCAGTCCTTTCACCTTGGTTTTGTTGAAGTGCACTTTGCCAAGGTGAGAATGAATAGGATGCACTTACTACAAGGGGAATTTTCTCTGCAGCCCCCGGGCTGAGGGAGTTCTCTCAAGGCAGCACTCAGAGTGAGCTATTTGTTCCATAATTAACCATTTCAGAGACACTGCCTGTGCTGCTGTCTAGACCTGGTCTGGCAATTCCCATTTCCTTGCGGGGTCTAATGGAGTTGCTCATGTATCGCATGTCCATTATTTCATTTTGCTTTTTAACTGTGAAATTAAATCTCTTACCTCATTAAAGAAGAATCTGGTGAAAGGCAGATCTATTTCAGGGTGAGTTGATATATTTACCACAAGGGTCTAGGACTGCCTGACCTCCAGGTTGTTGGGATTTAATGTGGGAGCTACAATAACTCCAATGTTTTAACTGGGCAGGAAGAGGCTGAGAGGAAGGAGAGCAGTCAAGAGCAAATTCTGCTCTTAAGGGAGTGTAAATCAAAAATAGCCTCGCTGAAAAAACTTGTCATTACTCAGATTTTGATTGGTGTAAATGAGTTTTGCCCCTAAATGACAGGTCAAGAGTTTGGGAGGAGGAGAGGAAGTGGTTAATGTTTCACCGCGCTGTAAAAAGCCAACTGTGTCAATAGACTGAATTCCACCTGGAGACAGAAACTTTCTGAGCGTGGTCAGATTTGACATCAGAAACACAGAGGTGCAGCCCGCCGTACAGAAGGAGGAAACACAAGGCCAGACATGATTCGTTGCTGGGGTGTTTTTTCACCTCAGGAATATGAATAAAGCGATCATTGGAAATGTGGCCCGGGGACCCTCAGGGCCGGGGGCGTGCAGTTCTCAAATTCCTCCACAGGTTAATAGGTCTGCTTGGAGAAATGTCAACAATCTGCCCGTTCCACAAAGCTTTCTCCAAATGCCCCCTGTCAGTTTGGCTTGGAAAGCAGGCTGGGCACAGCAGGATCCCCAGCTCTCCTCAGAGACTGCCTGAGCATAATTTGAAGGGTTTCTTGTCCTTGCTAAATGCAAATTGCACCGGAGGTTTTGAGGGTTGCATAAACACGACGATGACTTATTTTTCCGGGGATGAAAGCTCTTGATCACAGACCCACCCTGAAGTCAATTCTTGTTGGGGAAAACCAACTATTTCCATTCTGCAGACAGGAAATTGGATTGGGCAAAGGATATGAAGTGGCACTCCAAGGTTGTGCAAGTCTGAGTGCACACCACCACGTTAGAAACCATTGGGCTCTTTATGTGCCTTCCCAATGCTGGATAATCACAGAATATCATAGGACTCAAGTGTCCCTCACCAGAGCCTGGCATCATTATCCACAGAAATAGTGTTTTCCAGGAGCAAAGGCCTGCACTCAAACCAGCAGGGTTAAGGAGGGAAGGAGGTTTTAGGAATCAGCTCAACATCTCTGCCATCCTGAGGACCAACAGCTCTCCCAGAAATCCTCTCATGGCCTGGACAATCCCTCTCAAGTACAGGATGTGCAGCTGTCACCAGACTGCTGCCAAAACCTGCCCAGAGAAACATCCTTCCTCGTTCATTTTACACTCTTTGTGCAGTCCAACCCCTCAGATTCCTCCTGCCTGCAGTGGAAATGAGAGGTAGAGGAGCAGGTCCTTGGTACCTTCTGTCCCCCCAGCCATTTGTCTCCTTGTTCCACCTGAATTTGGGATCCAGGGAAAAGGTTAGAAACAGCTTGTAAAGATGTTCACAAACTGTCATGATCACACAGAGCTCTTTCAATCAGCTGCAGCCTCTTTACTCTCTTTAAAAGATGTAACATGGCTTGATGTCCAGGCAAAATAAAATTTAAAAATTGTGAGAGCAGCTGATGCCAACTGGTTCTAGTCTGGATGTGAATGTGTGGGAAGCCACAGAAAATCAAATGCCTATACAGACTATTTACTAACAGTTGCCTCACATCACAGGTGTGTTTCAGAATTCCAGGAGTGTTCAAAGCCCTCTGAGCACCACAGAACTGGGGAGTTTATTTGTCTGCACTTGAGCCAAGGTTCAGCCTCTCTCCCAGCACTGACCTGCACTACAGACATCCCCAAAGGCTCCACAGAAGTGTCTGGCTCTTTCAAATAAAAAGAGAAAATAAAAACTAAAGGGACTTGCCAAATACCAGAGACTCCCAGCAAGTGAAATATTTTTGGGAGTGACTTTTGGGCTGGGCTTTCTCCTTTTGCCAGGGGCTCAGGCTGCACCTTAAGCTCTGCGTGGGTCCCTGCCAGAGCAGGCAGGACAGCTCTGCACTGGGCAGTCCTGTCTGACTTCCAGGGATTTTCCACTTCCCATGAGCATTCTTGCCTGGCTGGGGTGACTTCCCTTGAGCTATTGAGCACTCCTAAACACACTTTAAGCACAAAAGAAAGGGACATGACAGCTGAATTGGGGACTGCTAATAAATATGGATTTTTTTAAGCTCTTTTTTTAAGCAACAGATTGTAAAACTCTTCCCTTTTTGTCAGCTAAGAGAAGAATATAAATAACAGAGTAACAGAAATTTTCTAAGAATCTTTGCTGTGGAAAGATTTGCAGCAAGATGGAAACCCTTTGTATTGACAGTGAGTTCTTTTGAGATCTGTAGCATCAATGCCTTTACAGAATCTCCCAGGTGAGCCCTGCCCTAGAACAACAGGGACCTTTGGCCTTGCAGCTGTGTGATCTCTGCTGAAAAGGGTCCTGTTCACACACCCCAACACGTTTGTGGGATGCAGTTGCTCAGCAAAATGCAGATAAAGCTTCCTATGCTGCTGTCCCAGCAGTGACACAGATAGAGGCTGTGATAAGGAGGTGGTGCTGGGGATTTGGCTAAAACTGAAGATGCCTTTGAGGGTCTGCTGGAGACTGTGACTGTCCAGTGCTAAAATCTCATCTTATTTTAATGGTTTTTACTATACAAAACACCCATTTTGAAGCTCACTTGGAAACCCTGCCCTTTGATGGTTTTTGTTTATCAGCTCTCTGTTTTGCTGGCCAAAGTGAGGACAGACAGGACAGAAGAGCTCTGAGTGAGTTCAATGCAGGCTCCTTTTACAGCAATTGAAGATCCCCAAAGTTATGGCACAAATGACATCCACAGGCACTCTGCCTACAGAGTCTTTGTGATTTTGTGACAGAAATCACTCCATTGTTTAAGTGGGTAACAAATCACAAAATAACAGGAGGGCTTGGGTTGGAAGGGACCC
>VYZR01116506.1:21775-33624 GCA_013400675.1 Oxylabes madagascariensis | reverse complement strand
TTTTTTTTTTCCCCAAAAAAGAAGAAGCCCTGCGTTTTTAAAACAACAAATAAAAAAGCACCGGCACAAAAACCTCTTGCAAATATGTGCATAAACCCAACGAAAGGGAAAGAGGGGCCAAGGGGGAGGAAGAAGGTTGTTGGGTTGGGATTTTCTTCCTATTATTTTTCTTTATAAAAAAATCGTTTCCTATTCTAATAAATATTTAATCATGGAAAGGGAGGGGAAAGGCCAAAAGTAACAAAGAACTGTAGGTTGTTTAGATTGCCTGGGAACTCCCTCCTTGCAGCTGACCATTGCTACATGTAGGTTAATTTCCACATGGAGCTGGAGAAATTCTATCCCCGGTTTGTGAAGTATGGGTCAGCCGAAGCATGTTAATCTGTTTAGCATGTGTGCTTCGTGGAGGTGCCAGACCACCGCCGTGCAAGAGCAAAAGCAGCAGCAACCATAGTCCTCAGGGGTAGTTAATAAAGACTTGAAGGGAAACAAGTTTACAAAGGTTTCGGTTCGTGCACCGAGCCAGCTTTGGACATTTCGGGCTCCCAGCCCCGCAGATCAGACAGCTGAGAAATCCCCGGGCTGTTTCTCGCAGCCCTGGAAGGCAGAGCGGTGGTGATGCTGCCTGTGCAGCCGGGAAGAGCCCCGCGCTGCTTCTCCCCGTGGAAAGGGGGCACCAGCCGAGTCTCCCCAACACTCCAGGGGCACCCCGAGCCCCCTTAGCCCTCCACACAAGTGAATCGTCGCAGCTTCGGGTAGACAGAGATGGTTCGGGAACTTCTGTTTTAACCTGCACCCTTCCCGGTGCAGATCCTCACACCCAGCTGGAGGCTTGGAGAGCCGTACGAGGCGCTGGGTGAGATAATAGCAAATAAAACTCCGTGGGCTTATTCCTACAACCCCCCCACAACGCAGACTAATCAACGTCTTGTCTCTCGCTCGGGGATGAGCTGCGAGACATGTGGCGCTCGGGCTGACACGCCGCTTCTCTCTCATCATTTTTTCCCCCCTTTGAAATTCTAGACACTTATTAAAGCATTTTTAAATAATCAAAATATTTGCTGATGAGTATTTATTTTGACAAGGGGTTAGGTTTGGCTTTCGACTTTCCGTTCAACTATATAGACTGCAGCATTAATTTACTATAAAACCAAATGTGGTTGAGATTGTTCCGCCTCGACGCTGGATTTCAGTCATTCGGGAGAAGTTTTTTGAGTAGGTGAAATGAACAGTCACAAATAGACCTCGCTTCACTTTCCAGCGTGCTTTGCCATGTGTTCTTCGGAGCCAAAGGAAGCCGAGCACGGATCAACAGGAAAAATATTCCGCGATCACATAGATACATACCGTAGTCGTATCCTGGGAACAAGGGCACTCATGGGCAGTCCTGTGGACACGTCGCTGTCCTCGCCGTGTTCAAAGCGGCCAAGCGGGCTCTGGACGTCGAAGAACAGAATTGCTCCACCCCGGAGGATTTCTGGACGGTGCACTTTCGCTGCAACCGCGGGAAGGAATCCCCAGTTTGCACAATCTCCACCCCACAAGGCGTTTTTGTGCCTCCAGGCCTTGAGCGCTCGTTTCTGTTGCTTAATGCATTGACGGCGACAAGATCACGAGTAAGGGGACAGAGACAGAAGCAGCCGCGATATAAATGCGGCTGCCTGGAGAAGCCTCTGCCCGCTCTCCTGCTGCCTGGCAGACCGGCTCCCAGCCGTTCTTCCAAAATTAATACGCCCGTGCACTATTTTCCTTGTTTCTTCCTCACTTGCAGGGAGCAGTGGCAGCGGTCACCCTCCGGTGTCTGCTGGCACCGGCTCATCACCGGGTTGTGGTCGGGCTCCTCTCAGCAGAGCCAGCTCCCTCCAAGAGACGAAGCTGAGCACCAAAAAGGCCTCCTGTTAGGTTTCCCGGCCTTCCGTGACATCTTCAGTAGTTTACTTTCCCCTGCAAAGCTGTTTTGTTTTGTTTTGTTTTGTTTTTTACTTTAACGTTTTGGCCGTTTTGCTGGTTGGTATGCGGGCATTGTTTGTTGTTTGTTGTTTTACAGCCGTGCACGCACTTTTCGCATTACGTTTTTTATTAATGCTGAAAGAATTGGTCGAGACCTTCACCGTGAGCTATCTTTTGTGCTGGCAGTCCTTGTCCTCACTGTTACCTGTACTGACAGAAGACACTTAAGGTCACTTTATAGTCACATGGGCAGCAGCTCCGTGGCTTGACGCTGCTTCTGAAACCAACCTAACGTGTCAGTAAAACTCACGGACACTGACAACGAGCATCCTTGGGCCGAGGTGTACAGGGGGAAAGGGTCAACTGGTTCAGAACAGGATATCCCTCCCAGTTAATGCTTGCAGAGTCTGCACTCGAGCACACAGAGATGTTTAAAAATTTTCTGGGGAAAAAAAAGTAATGTGTTCTATGCTTTCCCCAATGAAATCTTTTACAAAATGTTATTTCCTTGAGGAGCGTCGAGGGATGAGGGTTTGAGGAGGATGGGGGCGGAGGGGAGGTAGCACCCCTGGATTAGCGCTGTCGATTAACCTGAGAGGCGCTTCTCTCCTGAAGGGGTTTAATGCTCTGAAGCCCTGTCCTCCTCGAGGGGAAGCAGAGAGCTCCCCTCAACCACTGCTCCTTGTCCTGAGCAGGCCTGGTCTGGCTCCTCCAACCGGGCACGAAGCACGTGGGGAGATGACATTGTCATTTCAAGCCACTAAAATCCTTCTTATTGCTCTAACGATCTACAACCTGTTTTCTTTCTTCACAGGATCCAGTAAGACCTACTCTGTTTGAAGCAGGCGCTGCCCATTCTGATGGCGGGCCAAGTAAGAGTCCTGCCAGAAGAAGTTTAACAACGAGTTTCGGAGAAATGCGTGTATTCTGCGCTTGAAATGTGCTCCTGGTCAGAAACTCGGGCAGCTCTGCTCCTGGTCATCTCTGCTCCTTTTGGAGCAAGGGACTATCACTTTCACTTCGGTCAGCAACGCCAAATCAGGAAAACGAGCCGGCAGTGCCTCATGAATAATCGCGATAATTTAATGGCCTCTGACTCGCAGACCCACTACATCCCGTAGCCTCATGCAGTCGGTCTTTTCAGAGACCAGAAGCATGGCATAGCTATGTGCAGACACCAGGATGGCTTTCCAGCAGTGAGGAAAGCTCAGCCGCAGCGGCAGCGGGGGTGGAACTGCGCGGACGGGGAAGCTCCAAAAAGCCAACTGAAAGCCAACCCGCACGGAGGGGGCAAGGCAGAGTGACGACGGCTCCTTCGGGCTGTTTCGGAGCGGGTGCGAGGTCGGGGAGCTCCCCAACAGGGTGCAGGGACGCCCGAGCATCCTTCCCTCGAGGGCGCCGTGGGCACAGCCCGGCACACGAGAGGAGAGGGCGCGGAGCCGCTCAGCGTTGGGAAGGGGAATTCCGCGGCTGAGAACCTGGTGGGGAGCGCTGATGCATTCTAGAGGCGAGGCAGAGTGCCAGTGCTGGGAGATCCTTCTCCGCCCGTGCCGAGGCGAGAGGACGGGAGCCTGTCTCACATGGAAGGGCCAAAGCGGAGGGGATACCCAGATCCCCTCCGGGAGCACCCCGACAACACCGAAATGCGGAGTGGTAACACCCGCACGGTGAGCATCCCGCTGGGACGCTCCACTCCCTGGCCAGCAAGGCTGAAGGGAAAAAAAACCAAAACAAAAAGCAAGGAAACAGCAACAGAACAACCAAAAGATCTGCACAACCCAAAACAACGATGAAAAAAAAAAAAATTGCACAGGAAAAGCCCCGCCAAATAACCCACCTCCCTCAAAACCAGGGCGTGAAATTAGGATGTCAGAGGAGGCATGGCAGGAAAGCATCAGTGTCCATGCACAGGCCGGGGGGCCGATGCAACATCCCCGAGCCTCCAGAAAGCCCGCGGGGCTCCTGCCCGCCGGATGGCTCCGCACGGGCGCAGCACACGGGTCCCACCTCCTGGGTTTAACCCGCCTTGGGCAGAGGATTTCCGTGGCAGGACGCGGCTGGTTCCGTCCCCTTGGCCGGCGTGGGGCAGGCGTGAGCCCGGTGGACACGCGTGGGAGCGCGCACCAGGCCCGCCTGCCGCGGTTTCTGCACGTCTCGGGCCGAACAGCATCACAATATACAGTACCGCGGGCCGATAAATCCCCCCAGCTCGACGCAGAGTAGGCTTCCCCCTTTAGAAGCTCTCCACGTGTAAAGAGGTATTTGGGTTGCCTCCGAAATAATAAATCCTAACAGCAGACAATAAAATTTACTATCACAGGAGTAACAGAAGCCTAAAAAATTCCGAACATATTCCCTGAACAAATAACATAATCCCTGGCACACTGGAACACATGGTTTGCTTCAAACATGTTTCATTTTGTCATCGCATTGAGTGTACACTATTTCTCTTTGGGTGCAAGAGTGATTGATATCTTTGGAAGAATTGTTTGCAAGAACATGAAAGTTGCCAAAGCAAACACGTTGGAGGGAAGTGTGCAGAAGGGGGAGCAGAAGTATTTGGAGTAGATCTGGGTTTGGGGAGTTCACACAGAGGTGAGACAGCTAGAAGTAGAACAAATAAAAACATTCTGCACACTTCATCTAAATAAATTATATACAAAAATTGCCCTTCTGTAGCCGGCAACAGCGCAGTTACTACGCTTCCTTCATGCCCCTATAGAATGTGGGCTAGAAGCCAACTTTCTTCAGCTAATGATTTGTAACTTTTGCTCCACTTGAATGAGTCTATTAATATTTAGATCTCTCCAATTCTGCTCCATACAAGCTGTCAGCATTGTTAAACAAAATAATCTATTTACCTTCTGCTGTACGTGTCCAGCAGTGGCTTGCGTGGCTCCATCATGTACGTTAATATGTTTTTCTTACGCTCCGCTGCACCGGCCAAAGGCAAAACTTCACATATTCTGTTCTGTCTTTTTAAAAAATAATGTTTGACAGAACTCATCAGACAACGCAAACTTTGGAGTGTTAATTTAATAACTTCCATTCCTGAAGGACAAATACTTAGCTCTCTTTTTATCTCTCTCTGCTATCAGCATCTGGGGAAAGCTGTTGTTCTGGCTGGTTGAGATGGCCGGATCACAAGGGTATTTTGGCGGGAGATGGCGAGGAGTGCGTGTTTTCAGGCACGCAGGTCGCTGTCCGTCTGAAATCTCCCTTGGTAAAGCCCCTGACCCTTCGCGCCCCACCATCACCGCGGCCCCGGGGCCCTGGGAAAGGCCGTCCCGCCTGGGGCCCCTTGCATCAACCTGCTTCTATCCGAAACACCCGCTGGAACAAAACAAAACAAAACAAAAAAAAACACAAAACAACAGCAATAACGGAACAACAACAAAGGGAGAAATGTCCACAGCTCCACACATCTTCCCCGCGGAGTGGCTATGGCTCTGTACCCGTTCCTGCGTGGAATTTTCACTGAGGTTTGGATTTCAGAGAGGCCTAACCCATCTTCTACCCTCAGCCTTCCCCTCTTTCTTCCCCGCTCTCCCGTTAAAAACATCTAATCTCCCACCACTTGTCTTCTTGACCAGCCTGGGGTGAATGGCACGATTGCACAAAAGGAATCTGAGGCAAAGGCATAGCCCAGACTAGAAGGAATAGAGGAGTGGGTCAGTGTCAGGGCACAGGTTCCAGCTAAACCTCTCATCCCAGAGCTCTGCCTCTCCGTTGCTTGCAGAAATTCCACAAGTGAATTTATTAAACAAACAAACAAGGAAAAAGAACAAGAAAAAGGAGAAAAAAATCCCAGCGCTAACAAGAAAACTTGCTGTATAACGCCCACGAGGAAAGTAATGCGAAACATCTAAAGTGTAGACAAACTGCTCAGCCACCTGCTGATTGCGATGGACTACCAGGCACACAGCTGCAGCTGCGCTGGGTCTGGACGAAGCTCTGTCCTCGTCTGCTTGTTTTCCAAAAGAGAGAGGTCACCAGCATCAGGGTCTATCCTTGGGCGCTAGAAATTCAGACAGCGGTCCTGGGAAGATCCTGTACGCTAAAATTAAGAAACTCTAGAACTCAGTAAAACTCAGCGAACTCTCAACGACATGTCATGCAGTTTTTTGATCCTTGAAGTCCAGGCACTCTTCCTGGCTGTATCTTGGGCACCTCTGGACTTGAATTTCGTGGTGAAATTCCCTAGATGCTGTGCTTGCTGGAGGGATGTAGGCAGGGGCACAGCCCATGCGCAGGGGCAAGCGACAAGCCTGCCTTTTGGAGAGGGCATGTGGGTGCGTGTGTGCTCTCTCTTACACCCTCAGTAACCCAGCGCGGCCCAGCAGCCGTGAAAAGGTCTCCTGCTCGTCCCCCAGGGGCAAATTCCTCCCTGAGATGGAGGGGTCTCCTCTCTCAATCCCGCAGGTGGGTCCAGAGTGAGTCCCTCAACCCGCCGTCCCCCCGTGGAGCAGGGGTGAGATCCTCTGAAAACATTTTATGAAGAGATGTGCTCTCTGCAGCCGAAAAAAAAGTCTGTCCTCTGAGCTGGACTCGCATTTGGAGGGGGGGGGGGAAATAGTGTGTCCCTAAGGGAAGTATTTGATCGGTTTTGTCCTTGGGACTCGTCATGTCGAGTTCACTGGAATGAGACATGATACAGCGTGAGCAGCTCCCCGTATGTTCCTAAGGGAAATATTTGATTGGTTTTGTCCTTGGGACTCGTCCTGTTGAGTTCACTGGGATTAGCCATGGTGCAGCGTGAGCAGCCCCTCGCCTGGCCGGGACACTGCGGGAGCTACCCCAGCACTGAGAGATATTCCCACCTGCCGGCTCATCCGGGACTCGAGATAGTCCTTCCCCCGCCTGGCTACCGGGACGAAGAGGAGTAGATCCTCTCAATTCTCTCCTGTTCCCCTCCCCTGCAGAGGGCTTCAGGATAAGGTGACTCTGGAGGCTTGAAAGAAAGGGAAGATGTCAACTGGATTTCTGTGCCTGCCACCCTCATACGTCTTTCTCCCAGGACATCCCACCTGCCAGAGGGGGATGCTCTCCTCAAAATGCCTCTCCTGGGGCTATACGGGGGGAACGGGATGCGGACATGTTTCCCCGGTGGATTGGGCAGTTTATCCAGAAACGCCCACCGCATCGTTAACAACAACAACATGATAATAGTAATAACTTCAAAATCCCAACTTTATTCTCCTCTGCTGTTACTTGGTGCTCTGTAATCACCAAAGGCCTCGGGGTGAAACCCGCACCACCGACCCGGTACCGACCCGACGGCACCGACGGGGCGGCCGCTGCACCCTCGTTTGGCGGCGCAAGGACGGTGCTTTCCCCCGGGTCTGAGGCGGCTGCCGCGGGTTCGCCGCCTGCCAACTCATGAGTGTGAGCTCTTTTCAGGCACTTTTGGTCATATCTGTCCCGTAAATTAAGTAATCTGTGTAACGGGCTTGTGTTAATGAAGAGAACATTTCCCTCGTCCCTTCCCCCGTCAGCACCAATCGTTGACTCGCCTTTTATGAGAACAAAATGTATCTCTGTCGCACTGGGAAGAAACAGCGCCGCAAATTAGCGACGTGCCAGGCGCTGAAGTGCTCGGCTGAGGCTGCCTTTCCCGGGAGCGGGGAGACCCGAGGGCTGTCCGCGCCCCTCCGCGCACCCCGCGGGCGCACAGAATCGCGTGTGTGCGCACTTAGATGCTCTCAGCGTAGAGATGGGGGCACAGGGCACCCCGGGGAGGGATTTCCAGCCGCCCTTCCCTCTTCACTCAGCCCGGCGGCCTGTTGGAATCGGCTGCTCCGCGCTGTGCTTCCTGGAGGCGATGTTTGGGGGACCGGAGCCGTCACTTCCGCGGGTGACTTTTCCCCACCCTCCATCCTCCCCTTTTTTAGTCCCCTTTTTCTTCCTGGGCACGGGACGCAGAGAGGAGGGCAGCGGGGCGAGAAGGGAGCCGGGCTGCGCGATCCGCACCTCTGCGTGCCTCTCCCCTTTTCCCGAGCTCCTGACTGGCTTGCAGCAGGCAGTGGAGAAGGAGCTGCCCAACCTTAACCTGTCCCGACGGCTGGAAAGGAATCCAGGAAGAAGAGCCTGTGCCTGTCGTCAGGAAAACCGGGACCAAACATAACGCTTGGGGAGAAAGACTTTGGCCTAGCGCCATTTCTCTGCCCCCGTTTTTATAGCTCGGTTATCTTCTCCTCTCCTTTTCAACCCCCTTCTCCCCCTTCTTTCTCTTTTGGAGGTGGGGGCGGGGTTGTGGGGAGAGGAGAAATTCTGCTGAACAGAAAAGCCAAGCCCGGGAAGGAGTTCCTTTTGACTGCTCAGGGTGATCTATCCAGGCCCTCTAATTAGAGAGGGATCCAGGGTGGCATTAGTTTCCAAACATTTTAATCGAGCTTTAAGCAGAGCTCTTTTCAATAGCAGGAGATAAATGTAGCAACTGTTACCGTACCCCTGAATGGCCACCTCCCATGGCGGGCATTCAGCTTTCCTTTCAGAAGCCCTAAGCAGTTTAGTCTATGGACCCAGCAACACTCCACATATCTTCTAATTAGTCTAATTAGAAAGGTGGATTGATTGATACAAGGAAGACACAGTTAAGTTAGGAAGATGCTCAATGCTACCAGTCTGTGCAGGGGAGCAGCTTGTTCCCAGAGGAAAAAAGAGATAAAGGGAAAAAAAGAAAGGGGGGGGGCGGGGAAGGGAAGCAAGAGAGGGAGCGAGAGAGAAGGAAAAGAAAAGAAAAGAAAAGAAAAGAAAAGAAAAGAAAAGAAAAGAAAAGAAAAGAAAAGAAAAGAAAAAAGAGGAAAAGAAAAGGAATCCCAGAGCCTAACAGGAAGAACAAGTCCAGAGAAATTCGACGGGAAGGAGCTGCTGTCTCTTAATTGAAGGGGAGACTTAACCGAGATGCTTCTCCTGACTGAGCTTTCCCCCGATCCGGGTGGGAAGCACTCCTCGCTGCACGGCAGAGCCCCGGGCCGGGACGCGCCACTGGACGTCGCTCCGCCGGCTCTTTCCTGGGACACGGGGCCCTGGGTTCACACAGACCAGGAGGGGAAGGAAGAGAAACAGAAGGGGCCGAAAAGCGGCCACCTAGAGCCATCAGCTCCCGTGCTGTCCCAGGGGAGATGTCACCCGCGGAAACTCGTTCAGGGGAGGCAGCACGGGCGGCTCGAGGACGGCTGAAACTTTAATTGGGCGATAAATCAGGGAGAGGAGCATGGGGCAGTGCGCGCAGGTGTCAAAACAGAGGAAAAGTGGGGCAAGTCACCATGACAGGGCAGGGCCTCCTCGCTCCCTCCCCCGTGGATGTCTCCGCGTTCACTCTCCTGCCCCCAGACGGGGAGGGAAGAGGAGGGGAGAGGGACAAAGCAGAGCCCGCGGATCCCGAGTCATCTCGGGCCACGGTGGGGAGCGGGGCCGCGCGTGTTTTATCCTACGCTTTGTGTTCCGAGCAGGTTTGTGCACCTGTGGGCCTTCTCTCTCTATTTCTTCTGTCAGGCCGGTACAAAAGCCAGCAGGAGAAGCTTGGGAAACGCCCCCACCTCTCATTTCGGCATTCTGCGATAATTGAGCTCCCATGCCTCTCCGTCCAGCTCTCCTTGCTCCTTCTTCCCCCACCTGCCTTTCTCCGCATTTACTCGATTTCTGGCGGATTGAGATTACGGACCAAATCACGAACTATTTCAAATTCAATACTTATCTCGGGAAAAGGGTGTGTGTATGCGTCTGTGATTACAATACAGCCTGTCAAAGTCCCTAATCAAACTGCTGGCGAAAGGGGATTCGTAGACAAAAGGAAACAATGGAAGTCTCGTTAGATCATTTTTCTGGACATTGTTTATGGTCTGGAAGGGATCAATCGTTTCAAAATGTTACGAGTAAAAATGATCCTGTGTGGAATGCAGCTAATCCTTTTAAGTTCCTGTCAACTGTTTCCACTCAAAGAATCCGATTTTCCAAATCAAAGGTGCAGAACTCAATTGCCGAGGGATTTATAGCGCCGGCACCGGGGCTCCCCTCACCCCACACGCCCCCGGGCGCCCCACGGTGGGTGCCGACGGCAGGACAGGGCCGGGACGAAGGTTGGACATCCTCGGGGGGAGCTGGGAAACCAGAGCGCCCCGTCCACGCCAGCAGCGGTCTGCTCGGCCGGCGGGCGGCCCAGACAGCCCTGCTGGGACAGGGCAGCGTACCTGGGGCCGGGAGCAGGCTCGGAGCGCGGTCCCTCCTGCCGGCAGCGCCCCCGGCTCCGCCCCGGCACGGCCGCGGGGCTCCGCGCCGCTTACCCGGGAGAACCGCGTCGTTTCGCAGCCGCAGGCGCAGCAGCATCCCCGGGAC
Source organism: Oxylabes madagascariensis (assembly GCA_013400675.1). NCBI lineage: Eukaryota > Metazoa > Chordata > Aves > Passeriformes > Timaliidae > Oxylabes > Oxylabes madagascariensis. Next base: position 23,337 of record VYZR01116506.1, on the reverse strand, counting down.
CGCTTTCAAAATCTCTTGTGGAAGCGCTAGGTTTGGCTCGCCCCATGTGTGTTAGTCAGCAAGTTGTGGCGGACTCCTTCTGGGTGGGGAGGAGGCTGGAGGGGAAGATGGTCTTTTTAAAAGCAGGAACGTCCACTCCACACCTCTTGTCGGTAGCCCCGCTCCGGTGCGCGGGACGGGCGATCTGCCTTATTTCCGACGGGCGGGAGCGGAGATTCCGCCGAAAATCATCTGTCCCTGCCGGCAGATGTTTGAGCACCAGGAGGAGAGGCACCGGGATGGAGGTAGCGCTGAAAGCGATCTGAAGCGGTTAATTTTCAGAGAAGGGTCGCCCTTTGGCTTCTGCTAGAGAAGCGAAAAGTAGAGGGGAAGAGATCTGCGCTGCTGTGTTAGCGGGGCCTGCGACTGCCGAGCGCTTGCGGGAAAGGGCGAGGATGCACACTTGCTTGCGCCGCCCCATAGGCAGCGCCGTCTGCACGGAGAAAGACAGGTTAGGGACTTCCATGAAGAGGGGAGGGATGTTTGATAGAGCCCACCGAGCAGCCCCAGACAGCATTTTGTGCAATCAGAGGCAGGCTGGAAAGAAAGTATAAATTATTTTTCCTATGGTCCGTAATTTCCCATCCCGTCCACTTTCGAGCAAATTCACCTGATGTATCTGTCCCTCCTCGCTCGGCACTGGACATCTTTTGCCCCTTTTTTTTCTCTCACTAATGGTTCTTTTAATCATCCATTTATCCGAAGAGGTTGTTCTCCTCTATACACACCCCTCCCCCCCGGCTTGTGCAGCACACAGGTGGAATTTCACTGTATATCCGTATATATTAGAAAGCTATCTGTTTCGTCTGGTTGTTGCTGAATAAGCAGACGTGACAGTGTTTATTTTACGAAAAGAAAACCCATGGAAGTCACGTCATTAATCTTGATCGTGCGTATTTAACGTATCTGGTGTATACAGGTGTACACGCACTCTCCTGCAATGAAACAAGAGAAGCAGTCCTAACACCGCTGTGGTACGAAGAGACGTTCACGGGGGTTTTTAAAGGACTTGCCAAAGCCTGGGCATCAGCAGGAGTGATAACCGCAGTGTTACAGTTGTGCGGGCACTGGAGGGTGATATCACAGAGTGCGAGACACACACTCCTGGACGCTCATACACGTTTCCATGCACTCACATGTTTTCCTGTTGCACGAAACAGAAATACTTTCGGATTGACCATAGGTAAGGCTTTCCCAGTCTTAAGAAATTAATGAATGCAACAACTGAATTTTCTAATCATCCTGTTGCTTCTAACATAAATTGCATCATCTATCATCTAAATATGGGGGCCTGCAGGTTTCTGCGTGCCATTTTACTTTATCAGCGAAAGGGAAGCAGAATCAATTCAACAGGTCGCCTGTGGCTTGGAGGAAGGGCAAGTTTAATTATTTTGATTAGAAAAATTAAAAACCCCCAACCACAAATTTCCGTCTGAATTCAGCTCAGCGGTAGAATTTCTGAAATTGACGAGGCACGGAGCTAAATTTAAAAAAAAAAAAAAAAAAAAAAAAAAAAAAAAAAA
>VYZR01116506.1:5505-15747 GCA_013400675.1 Oxylabes madagascariensis | reverse complement strand
CGCCGCGGGCAGCCGGGCCGCCCCGAGCCGCGCCGGCCCCCAGCGCCGCTCTGGAGCGCTCCCGCCGCCCGCTCGGAGGCGGCGGCCGCTCAGCGTTTTGTTTCGGGGTATTTTTTTGCTGCCGTTTGGATTCCCGTCTTTCTCCTTTTTTTCCCCCCCTCGCTTTTCCCCTTTCGGGGATCTTTTTCGGGTTGTTTTTTTGTGTTTTTTTGCAGTTGGGATCGGTTGTTATGGGCGCGGGGAGGTTGCGCCGTCGTTCCTGGAAGTCGGTTTCCCCTTCTTTCTCCTCACCTCAGCCCCCAGACATTAATGGATGCGGGGCAGGAGGGAGCGCGCCTAGTCCTGGGAGGAGGAGAGGGGAGGAGGCTGGCGAGGAGGGAGGGCGTAGGGGATGGCTTGCTGGGCCTTAGGAAACACGGCGAAAAGGCTGGGGCTTAGTCCTAGGGAGGGCGGCCTTCCTCCCCGCCTTATAGCGAGGGGGCCATCACATGGCTCCCAGCGTCAGACCCTGGCAGCGGGGGGAGCGACGCCATGCCTCCCCCACAAGAAGGGCGCCTCGCCACCGTCCCGGGCCCCCGGCCTCACCCCATCCAGGAGGGGCTCTGGGAGGGCCGCATGGAAACCATATTTAGTGGGAAAGGGGGGAAAATAAAGATAGCACCTGACCCCCCACCANTGGTTTGTGCTGCTCTACCCCCCCCACAAGAAAAAAAAAAAAAAAAAAAAAAAAAAAAAGAGAGAGAGAGAAAAGAAAAAAAGTACAAGTCTGTAGCAAAGCGTAGGAGCATCTTCCCAAAAACCAGCCGGAGGGTCTAAGAGCTTCGCATCTTCCGGGGCTGCCCTCAGAGACAGGGTGCTGCTTCCCGTGGGAAGGAAGGGGGGAAAAAAATTCAAACCGGAGAGTGAGATGGTAAGTTAATAAACTTCAGACTTCTGTCCGCGGAACGGTTTAGAGACATCCTTCCCTACCTCTCCCCAGTCACCCTCCAGAGTTTAATTTACTTTAGAATGAAATAAAATATCTCTCGATGGCGACCTCACAAGCTCTAAAAGAACAGCCTGCAAAACACACCACTATTCTCATTTTAATTGTAAGGCTGTGGTTATTAAAGAGAGAGAAGCAGTTCCCTCCTTTATGAGAAACACTAACAGAGCATTAGCGTTACCTCCTTTGTATGCAAAGGAAATAAATTCACTGGCCTTTAGAACGGGACTTTCTCTTTAAGTAGGAGCAACACTTCTGAGAAAGCGACGGAGGATTGCTTGCTAATTTAGTGGCACCGTTCCCCTTTTCAGGTGATCTATGAGACGACAGAAGACCGGGGGCCTCTTTATGTAAGGGCTGGCAGGGGAAAAAAAGAAACAAAAACTCCACCAAAGAACCCAAACAAAATAAAACCCGCACACATTTGGACAGAAATGCAATTACCATGGTCTTAAAAAGAAAGGCTTTGAAAAATCCCATCGTTCCCAGTTCTGGCAGGATAAACCGCAATCAGGATCCGACTGGGATAGGAGTAGGGGAGCATTTCGTTCTTAAACAGAAATCGTCATGAGGAGGGCAGATTGATGCATAAAGTCTTATTGATCAAATCTCGCTTTGCAAACAACGCACACACCCTATTTCTTGAAATACGTTTTCGATGTATTGTCCTAACCCAAAGTTACAAGCCACTCTGTTTTAAACCCAGTTCCCTGGATTTACAACATAATCCTTTCTACTATTTCCAAATAATCCTATTTACATTTTGTTCACTACTAAGGCGCCTGCAAGACAATACCACCAAAAGTTACAAAACAGGGAAAAAAAAAAAAAAAAAGAAAAAGGAAAAAGAAGAAAAAAAGAAAAGGAAAAAGAAAAGAACCTCTAGACCTGCCAACTGACTACTATTTTTTTATTCTGTAGAAAAATAGATATCACTCGAGATTTACAGTTCCTACAGTTCATAAAATCTCTCTTCGAATTAGTTTTGAGGTCCTAGGGCAAGGTACCAAAAGAAAGGTAGACAGGATTTTTCTTCTTCAAGAGATTTCTCGTCTTTACAAAGAGATAGTATTTTAGCTTTCTGCTTCCTTTCCCCTCTCTTTTATTCTTTTTCTTCTCCTAGCCTGAACGTTTAAAACAGTCTTAAAACAAACAACAACAACAACAAAAAAATCATGCTCTTAAGTTTGAAGAACGGTGAAGTTTAAAAATGCACGGGAAGAACCACTATAGCGACAAACCAAAAGAGCCAGGGTCTGCCCTCGATCCTCCGCTAGCGAAACGCACGGGTGTTCCACTGAGCGTGTAACACCGGCGGCTCTTCGATAGCACCGACTTCCCGAGAGCCTCGGCTGGGGAAGGGGTCTTTCTGGACGTGGCCGATAGGGGTGGCCTGGGGGGGTGATGGTGGGGACCCCTCTGGAAGGCTTCGGCAGCCCTGCAAGCTCTGGTCTGCGGCTGCGGGGTGTGCGTGTTGTGTGTATGGGCTGCTGAGGGGATTCCTTTTGGGGGGTCAGTTGAGTCAGCCTCCGGTGCAATCAAGACCTGATGTTACTTCAGACCCTGGAGACAGTGACGTATCTTTGAGTATCTTCTGATCGTTCCCGTCCCAAACCCGGCAGGTGCCGTTTCAAAAAGGCGAGAAAGGAAAGGAGGAAGGCGAGCGGCGGCGGCTCAGTCGTGAGTGGCATTTCCCTGGGTAAAACCCGGCGGGGCCGCGGGCTTTGCCCCGTCCCCACCTCGCGGCCGGCCCCGCTCCGCGCCGCTCCGCCGCGGGCGCTGCTCTGCGCGGACGGGGGATGCCATCTACCGGCAAGGAGCGCCGGCTCGGGGCTGTGCGGGGGCACACAGGGGGCCCGGCGTGACCCCCCTGCCCACAGCAGCCCCCGAGGGTCGGGGAGGGATCCCCCGCACAGCGACTGAGCGGGACCCCGCGACCCTAAAGTTTTGGAGGGGACCTAAGAAGAGCCCCTCCGCGACTTGGCTGGAACGTCCTCCACCACCTCATCACCTCCGTCCAGGGGCTCTCTGCCCACACACCCAAACACCCTTGACCCAGGAACTTGGGGGCTGTCTTCCAGGGTTTCCTGCTAGTTATGAAACATCTGATACATCATGCACCTTAAACCACAGTTGCACAGGAGCAGGATGAGAAGTTGTGGTGGTTTGACATTGACAGTTACCCAGCTACGGTTCATACTTTTTTTATTGTTTGGGCATATTAAAATTAATAATAAAATTTAAAACAATATGAATTGTAGTTTTTTGTTACATATATTATACACACAATTCCTGCATGCATATAAAGAACACTTATATTTTACCAGTGCAGCCCAGGCCTTTATTAAAAATCAAAGATTGCCCTGGGCACTATTTAGGGCATTTTCATGCAGCCACACTGACACAATGGCTGAGATGGTCTGAATTTTCTGGAGCTGCAGAACTGGACTTTTCTCTGAATGTATAAAACCATTTCTTGAATAATTTACATTTTCTGTGAATGTCATGTTTTGGGTCAAAGATTGGACTGAATTCTGAGCTGCTTGTGTCATGGAATGAATAAATGCTCTAGCAATGACCTTGCAAAAGGATGGTGATGTCCATGACAGAGACAATAACAGTGAGAGTGAAACTGTCTCCTTTGCCCAGTATAACAGTGACTGCCATTTTATTTCCACTTTTTGGGGTGTTTGCCATGTAGTTTTGGGGAAGGTAACACTTCCTTTAAGCCTTCTGTGGAGGCTGGGATTACAATGTCTATGTGGTCACAAGAGGGTTGGCAGCAGTCACCTGAAAAACTGAAGAAAAATCTGGGGTTCCAGCCATGTCTTTTGCTGAAAAAGGGTTTACCATCCTTGGAGGTGATCTCCCTCTACCCTTGTCAAACAACTTTTCTTCTTGACCAAGTTGGTTTGGTTTTTATTAGTTTGTTTGGATTGGGTTTTTGGGGGGTTTTGTTTTGTTGGTTGGTTTGGTTGGTTTGGTTGGTTTGAGATTTTTTTTCCTTCTTGTTCTATCATTCTTGCAGGGCACATATATTTGTTCTGACAAGTGAAAGTCACTTCCTTTAAGGTCCTTTGGGCTTTTAATTTCTGTAAAATGTGATTTAATGTTCTCATGATGTTCTGATCTTAAGAAGCATTTTTATCAAGTTAGACCAAGACCCATCTAGTAGCATTAACTGACTTCAATATCAGCTAAGACCAGATGTTTAGGGAAGAATATAGGAACAAAACAAGCATGTAAAATTGATTCCTATCTGCCAGAAATCTAGTGTTCAAGTGGTTTGTTTGTTTGTTTTAAAGCAGAGATAATATCTGAATTTAATAGCCTGTGAGAGAATTTTTTTCACTAATTTGTCCAGTCATTGTTTGAAATCATGTACATTTACACCACTAAACATATTCTGTGGTGAAATGCTCCTAAGCTCTAACCATGAGTGGTAAGAAGTGTCTCTTTTCATTTGCTTTATGCAAGTCACCTGCTCATTTAAAGTGATGCACTTTCATTTTTGTAGAAGAGACAAGGAACAAGCACCATTAAGCACTTTCTCCCTGCTGTACATGACTTTGTAGATTCTATCACAATTTTTTTCATTGGTCACCTTTTTTACATGCTGAGGAGTTCTTCTTCAGAATCACTGGACTAGCACAGAAGTAATAATGTATTTCTGACAATCTTTGTCATTCTCTCTATCTTTTTCCTTGTTCATCTCACCCCTATAATTTTCATATTAGTCCTTCAAAACAGCATGAGGTGCTTAAATTTGCTTTACCAGTTTTAATTTCAGCTTATTATTTCTACTTTTTTAAGCCAGTAACTATTTCCAATGCTGGTGGACGTATATCAGATTTACAAAATGAAGCACTGGCTGCCAGAGCTGATATAGCAGAGTATTTTTCACATGAAAAAATCATGCTTGTTTAGGTTACCCATAATTTCATAATTTCACCACCTACTGAAAACTTTTCTAATATTCTTCACGTAAGCCCTAATTTTTTTGTTGTAGACAAGCTTTAGCAAACTAGGAGGGAGATCCCATAATTAGTGACTCAAATATTTGAGATATTTTCCAGTTCATTCTGTAGAGATGGAAATAAGCCCCGAAGGAGTACAAACTCATTCATAAATGCAGTGAATATTGGCAGGTATATTCTTTGTTCACTTAGAAATCCTTGGGGATATGCTATATTGTGATCAAAGACAAAGATCAGTTTTTTCATCTGGAACTTAGTGGGTAATGGGTTCCTCCCAGGACTTGCGCAGAAATAACAGCTAGCTGTTGCAGAAGGAGAAAGGCCCTTGTCTTGTCCAGCCTTTCCACCTCTTGCCACCTATGCTCACCACTTACCTCCTGCTGAGCACCAGCTGGATCAGGAGGTCCAGAAAACCAAAGAAGTCAAATCCAGAATGAAAAAGAATTTTGCAGCTGCCAAGGCATTAATTCAAAGTAGCATGATGGCACCTACTCTTCTGGAGTGGGCCAGATTTAGTCCTGATTAATCCTGGGCTAAATGTGATACATCACACATTCCCATGTTGATGTTGGGTCATGTTGTCTCAACAATGTTTTGACTTGTAAGTGTTAGTTGTTTAAAGACAATACAAAGACCACTGCCTTAGCAGAGGTCAAAACATTTCTGTGATCACGGCTTGAAGGATTCAAGTCCTCTTGAATTCTGTGTATAGGATGCCTATAGGAATAAATTGTTTGTCTAAGTCTCTAACATCTGTGCATAAATATAAGGTATCACCTTTTTCACACATAGCCAGTAAGGAATATAGTGACTTCTATCTCTTACTTATTTTCTGGCAAGACATTTGTTACTGACTAAGACTAACAGGCAAGTCTTTCTTGGTGAGCTTTTAGCAGTTTTATTAACATGAACTCCCAAACATCCTGCAAAGCCTGTTTGAATCATGTACAGTGAAGGCAGGGGGTTCTTGATGTAGCACTTCTCCAACTACTCTCCAGCAGGACTCTGTAGGATGTTACAGAGAGAGGCATCCCAGAGGTCATGAAAAGCTTGTGATATGGTTGGAAGCCCAGGCATTTTGGGTGGCTGAGTTTAAAAGCCACAGGCATGGTGAGAAAAGGACACTGTTTGCTGGCCAGCAGCCTCTCTTCCTTGACACTAAAGTCTATTATGGATCAACTCTGTGGCACATAACACAACATGGTAATACATGAGATGAAAACAGCACCAGATTTAAGTTCAGTCTTTCTGGGCTCCTATTAATGTTTATATATTTTATATCCCTTAAAAAGTTACTAATTCTTTCGTGAGTCTTATGTCTATGGTTTCTTTTCCATTCATTTCTCTCTCAACACTTTTGGTTCTCTACTCCACAATGCTGCTATTTTCCTCCATTAAATTGCTAACACACACAGGTATTTTCAAAATTACTTAGTGCTTTTCCCCTTATGATCTGCAGTTAAACACAGCATTCTTCTGAACAAATGTTTCCAAATGAAATTTTGATTATCAGATTTTCTTCGCTGCCTAAAATCACATTTTTTCCCCCTTGTTGTCTCTGATAATCAGGACAAGTATTACTTCACAATAGCCTGATTATGTTTATGATCTGTGATTAGTTCCCTCAATACAATACTAACAGGTTTCCTCAACACGTCCTGTTATTACTTATGCAGCACTGGCCATGACTTTTAGGAGAGCTTTTCCACTGGCACTTTGAGAGCAAATGTCATCATTCTTCTGCCTTTAAACTTCCATATAATTTAGGAAACAATTTTTCCAAGTCATCATTTTAATGATCTTCCTCCAAACCAATGCTGTTTCTGTGTAGCTAATGAAATTTCCTTTAGCAATGTATATTCATTGATGTTTTTGAGGTCATGACTTTCACCCTTTTTCAGAACCAAAAAGGTGCTTACTGAGCTCAGGTTCTCTCTCAGTGGAACAGCCCTTGGATCTGCTTCTTTTCTCAATAGAAGTTCATCAGCTGCAACCAAATCCAGATTTAGGTTTACGTTCCCCATTATGGAATTACAAAAGAACAACTGAAGAAAACAAGCCAATACTATTTTAGCATGCTAAAATACTTTTTCTCAGATGTAAAGTTTGTTTTTTGAAGGTCTCTTGTTCAATCCATGAAATGTTACCTAATCTCAGAGTCCCTTGAACTGCCACTCTTGAATCACTTTACAACTCAGCGATGTGGTTTTCATCATAGTTTGGCTTCAAATATCTCACAAGAGGGCATATGAGATCATATCTCCAGACCAGTTGATCCTAAAATGCCAGCTGGAACAGAATTTTCTACAGTTTCTATGTTGGAATAATCTTTCTGTGATTCATTTTCACTTCAGTATTTGAGTCTAATAAAATATTTTGCCTGTTTGAAATCATCATTTGGCCTAGCAATTCGAGGATATTTCATATGTATTGATGGCAGACTGTGATAAATCTAAAGTGGATCGATTTTCACTTTCAATAGCTTGCAGTGACTCAGATTTGTTTTGTGTTTTTTCATCTCAGCTCTCTTCACTTTTGCTGCAGGTATATTGGCAGTTTCATCCTGCAATAAATATAAGCTTGCTTTTTAGTTCTTAAGAAACCCTGTCTTAACTATCCCTAAACAAACTATCCCTAAACAATCCCTTCTCCTAAATCTGCTTTCCACCACTCCCTTCTGAATTATATACTGGGTTTGCTAGCTCAGATAAATAATAAGGGCTTCCCCCCAGCATCTTTTCTCTCTAAACTGTTTGAATTTTCCAGATATGGTGGACCAAATTTTTGGAGGTCCTCCACCATCTTTTACAGTTGTTTGATCATCCTCTAATTTTCATCTGTGATTTACCTGGTGGGAGGCACAGAGGCTGCTGCCCTTCAGCAGCACCTTTTGAATCATCATGCCCCTGAGAATTTCTATCACCATCAGATGGAAAAATCTTGGGATTCTCATTAATTTTCACTTATTACAAAAGCCTCAATTTTAACAGGATCAAAATCTTCTGTACAAATTAACACTCAGGTCTGCTATAGTGAAAAGATAACGTAAGAGCAAACAAAATTTACAGACACATAAAAAGCAGCGCCTTGGCAAAACCTTGGCTCTGGGGATTACTAACAAGGGAGACAATGTTAACCAATAAAGAAGGATAAACTAATTATTAACATTGTCTTACAGAAAAAAGACCAAAGAGAATAGTTAACTGAGGATATTCCAGAGAAGAACCAGTATAAAAGGCATCAAAACACAGGGTGAGATGGCAAAGTCAGTAGTATTTCTACTGGTGCCAGTAGGCTCATCGGGCTCAGTCGTGGCGGTGTTTGGGACCGTGGAGCTACAAGGATTCTCCTCTCTTGCATCACTCTGTGAGCACGTTGATGAGAATGCCAGGGTTCTTCCCCCACAAATCTGCTCCTGCCCTCTGCTGTGCAACACAGGTCCTGCAAGGACCGCTTTGCCTTCTGTGGGAGCCAGACGTGTGCTCCCCAGAGATTAGTCCCACTCATCAGACAGAGTAAACTCAAACACATTGGCAAACTTGCAGAGGACTGAAAATTGTAGGTTATGAATGATCTCTGCCTCAGAAACACAAACTGAGGAACAGGGTTTACATATACTTAAAGGCAAGTGTGTGTTTGGCTCTCAGAATGGGATTTGGAAAACACAAAGACTGGCAATACATAAAAAATGGGCATATTAAGGCCTCAATGAGGGAAAACACAGCTACAGGGGAACATCTCTGAGGGATCTAGCGAGCACACAGAAGGTATCCAGTGACCAACAGCAAGCAGCCACATGTGGGTAGCTTATAAATTACAATAAAGTAACAGAGGAGGAAAAGCCACAACGAAAAACACACAAGGTGGAAGAAATAAAAAGAACAAGAACTGACACACAGGCAGTGGTGACAGAAAAACTCAGTAATTTGGCTGGGTAGGGGCAGCTGGGGGCACGGGGGGTTGGTTCACTCAAGGGGCCCACCACAGAGCTCTGCACTGGCCAGCTGGGAGGAAGCAGGTGAGCTGCTGGGGACAGCAGGCAGGAGCACAGCCACAGGCTTTGAGAGGTGGCCTGCACTACACAAGTGAGAAAGAAACACAATGTTTACATGTTTCCTAGCATGAAAAATAATAAACATAATTAGCTAGGCCACATCTGGAGTACCATGTCCAGTTGTGGACTCCTCATTACAGGAAAGACAAGGAACTACTGTAGAGGGTCCAGGCACACAAACACAATTGCTGGGGCATCTCTCTTATGAGAGACTTTGGGAGCTGGGCCTGTTTAGTCTAGAGAAGACTAAGAAGGGATGCTGTCAATACACACAAATATCTCAAAGGCCGGTGTCAAGAGGATGGTCTCAGACTCTTCAGTCGTGTGCAGTGACAGGATGAGGATCAATGGCCAAAAGTTAAAACACAAGATATTCTACCTCAACATGAGGAATAACTTTTTTATTTTGAGGGTGGCCGAGCACTGGAATGGGCTGCCCAGGGAGGTTGTGCAGTGCCTCTCTCTGGAACCACTCAAAACCCACCTGGATATGTTCCTGTGTCACCTGCTCCGGGTGATCCTGACTTAGCAGGGGTGTTGGACTGGATGATCTCCCGAGGTCCCTTCCAACCCCAATGGTTCTGTGATGTCAGACCAAAGGATGTCATGCCTGTGGAGGGGCTGCAGGTAGCAAGGTGGGTAAGAGAGCAGCAAAGTGAGTAAGACATGGTAACGTGAGGCATGGTGAGGGGAGGCATGGTGAGTGCTGGGTCCTGCTCTTTGTCCACAATAACCCCAGGCAGTGCCACAAGCTGGGGCAGAGCGGCTGGAAAGCTGCCCACAGGAAAAGGACCTGGGGGTGCTGATCCAAACATGAGCCAGGGTGTGCCCAGGTGGCCAGGAAGGCCAATGGCATCCTGGCCTGGATCAGTAGTGTGGCCAGCAGGAGCAGGGCAGGGATTGTCCCCTTCTACTTGGCACTGGTGTCCTAGGTTACAATGTAAGATGTGCCCGAAGTCTGTATCCTATCACCATCTCCATGAGCTGTTAAACCAGGTGGGGCAGTGTTTCCCTTATCCCTCCCTCTGGACGATCTTCTGTTAATGGGCCCTCAAGGCCTTGCCCATCACTCACAGGTAACTCCCTCTGGAGCTCTCTCTGTTTAATGGGCAGTCAAGGACCCACTGTATGACTCATAAAATTACATCATTCCATTGTGAGATGCCCCGCCCAGGGGGAGGAGCCAAGCATTCCCACCTGGATATAATCTGGGATTTGGGACAGCA